>JAOEGS010006137.1:5672-42468 GCA_025447755.1 Corythornis vintsioides | reverse complement strand
CAGCACTGACCCTTGGGGGACACCACTAGTCACAGGCCTCCAGCCAGACTCTGCTCCACTGACCACAACTCTCTGAGCTCTGTCCTTAGCCAATTCCCAATCCACAGTGAGGTGGCTGAGAGCCCAGGACCTCAGCAAGTGCAGACAAGAGCTGTGTGCTGTGACAGTTGCTCCTGTTGTGATTGAGTGGGCAGGTTTGATTTGTTCATGTCCCAGCTCCAGGAAGCTCTTTCACTCAGAAATTTAAGTAGTCTTAAGTAGTCCCAGTGTGTGGATGTTGCTGAGATACCCGTGTTGGAGGTGAGTCACTGGAGACATTGCAGAGACACTAGATTGCTGCATTTTAGGAAGTGATGCAAGTGTGTCCTCAGCAAAAAGCATTCACTGAACTGATACTGCAGAAAGACACAGTTGTTTCCATGGGTTTTATTCTTGTCATGATCCACAAGAAGGTGAGGTTGCTTCAGGGAGAGCTGTGCCAGCTGGTGGTCCCAGCTGTGCTGTCCTTTCCTCACCTCCTCCACTGCCCCTCTCACACTCTTCTGTTCTCCCTGCTGGAGTGAGAACATCTACTTAGTGATGCTGATGGGGAGAACTGAAATAGTTAAGATTTACTCCAGTTGTTTTTTGTTTTTCTAGAATAATTGCAATTATTTGCTGTTTGTTTCTGCTGGCAGTGGAAGGGAAAATCATTGAAATCTGGGAATAAATGCTAATGAGGAATGGTAATCATGCCCATTAGCCCTATGGAGTCAGTAAGGCAGTGAAGTGTGTGGTCAGGTGAAGTGCTTGATGGTTTGAGTCCAAACAATGTGGTGTGGTGGTTGGTTCTCATAGTAAAAAAAAAGAGAGTTACCTTCTCTATTAAATGCATCAGGAGAGAAAATGATGGAGGTTATTGAATTCTTACAATATGAACTATGAATTTTGGACAACAGGGATGGTGGTGAAATGGTGAGAAATACATGTCCAGATTGACAAAGGAGTTATGGGAAACCTTCCTGTATATTCCCTAATATTTGGTTAGAAACCTTCCCTAAATTTATGTACATACTTCATTCTTATTGATGTGCTTATAGAAGTAGTACATACAGAAATCAAACCAAAGGAAAGAAGGTGTGAAGTCCTTGCTGCTAGCTGGGAGTTTTTTCTGATTGTGGAGCCTAGGAAACTTCTTTCAATGTATGATTATGGCAATAAAATTTACATGCTTATTTTGCCTTTTTTCAAGTGGGTTTTTTGGGTTATTTGCCTTAGGTCTAAAGGATTCAAAAAAACAAAAAGCAAAACCCAAACCATTGTGTTTCCTTTGAAATGATGAAAAAGCAGTTCTTTTCAACAGTTAAAAAAAAAAATTGCATCATGTTTAAAAAGAATTTGCTGCTTTGGCAGCTTTTTACCTCCTTACTTTCAAAATACACTGTTGTATGGTTTCCTTATTTATAGATGAGAACATGAGTGTGTTTGGCTAAACTATGATTCCTGTTTCTTTCTACATGTGTATGTGATGACTCTAGATGTAGCAAAAGCATTACTGAATAAACCACCCTGTAATCTGTGTAACAAGTCCTGTAATGATTGGTTTACATCCAAAATAGGGCAAAATGTAGTTGCAAAATGCATTAAAATATGACAAAAATGTAATTTTTCAGCTACACTCTGTTAAAGCAATTATGCTGTGCACTGTAATATCAATGTAGGCAGTTACAGGCTGCAAGACTTTTTTATCCTAGGCAGGAATGTCAGGAAAAGATCTACTTCTTGGCCAAAGGTGCTTGCTCACAAATTAATTTTAGGAGGTGAACACAAGCAGCTGAAGGATCTGTGTGCTCAGTGGTTATGGAGAGACTCAGTCTATCAAGGTTGTCTCATTGCACATATTAATGACATCATGGAATCAGAATGTGGGTCTCTAAATAAGGTTTTAGCAGCCTGAGTTTCTGTTAGAATATTTTGGCATCTCTAGGTAGGGAGCTGTGGGGGGGGAAAGAAAGGGTTGCTTTGTACTTCAGCTTCTTAGGGCTTTTATGACTGAATCCTATGAAACAGGTTTTCCATGGGAAAAAAAAAAAAAAAGAAAATCCTATTTGCTTTTAGGTTTTCTTTCCTTCTGTCTATTTCTCCTTTTAATAATTGAAAGCTACTGTTCATTATTTACATAGAACTGTGTCTCTTGCTTCTGCTTTCTGTAACCTTTCCCCTCAGAAGAATTCCAGGAATTTGCTGGCTTTCCTCAGGAGGATCCTGGCCATGTTTTATCTGAGACTTCAGGCTAGATAGTTGGTGATTTTTATGAAGTAACTTACTATGCTTAAACATTTGCATTTAACCTCTGCATAGCTTTGCCACTTGAGCACGTTTTGAGAGGTCATGTAGGTAAGAAAATATGCACTTTAATTCAACGTTCAACTGTCTTGGTAGGTGGCAGTAAAGTCTCCATGTGCAAAAAGAGAGCCCCAATGATGATGATAATAATAATAATAATGCTTATTCAACCCCCCTAAATGCCTTAAAGACAAGGTATTTCAGCTGCTTTTCTAAAGCTGTGCCCCTTTTTTCCTTCTCTTTTCTTCTTTCTGATTTTTTTTTCTTTTTAAATGAGGACGTGTCAGAACCAGAGGCCTCAAGCACAGTATAAAATGACCCCAGCACAAACTTCCAGCATTCCTCATCCTTCCCTCTCCAGCTGCTAACATCAGCCAAGGCAGCACGCAGGCTTGGCTGCTGCCAGCACAGGCTCCCTCCCTCTCCCTGCTTCCTCCTCCCCTCCCACCCTCCTCCTCTTGGAGTACACTCAGCACTGCCTAGTGTCAGGCAAAATCTCAAGCACAAGAGCTGTCAGTGTCAGCTACTAGAGGGGAAAAGGTGTGGGAGGGAGGACCCTTTCTTCCTGCATCCCCTAGAACGGGCTCCCCAGGGAGGTTGTGGAGTCTTCATCTCTGGAGACACTCCAGCCCCACCTGGATCTGTTCCTGGGTGACTTGGTCTAGGTGTCCCTGCTCTGGCAGAGGGGTTGCACTAGATGCTCTTCTAGCTCCCTTCCAACCCCTAACTTTTGATTCTCTGAAAGCATCCTGAATTCCAGCATCTCACAGCTTCGTTTGGTTTTTTTTTTCCTAACTCTCTCTTCTCACATCCTTCTGCCACAGGATATTTCAAAGATGGTTTGGCTGCCACTGAGCCTTGGAGATCTGATGCCACAATGAGGACTCACACCCGGGGAGCCCCAAGTGTGTTTTTCATAGCAGCTCTTTGCTTCGCCTTCGCCCGCGGCGCCGGGGAGAGCCCAGCCCTGATGGTGCCTTTTGCCAACGCCAACTATGACAGCTACCCCATGCTCTACTTTTCCAAAGGGGACCTGCAAACTCTACGTGTCCAGGCTGGCAGCACACACCAGCACATTGCAGCACGGCTGGTGGAGGCAGTGCAGACGATGCTGTCGAATCCCCTGGAGTACCTGCCTCCCTGGGACCCGAAGGAGTTCGGCTCTAGGTGGAATGAGATCTATGGCAACAACCTGGGGGCCCTGGCCATGTTCTGTGTGCTCTACCCTGAAAGCATCGAGGCTATCAGCATGGCCAAGGATTACATGGAGAGGATGGCAGCTCAGCCTAGTTGGTAGTTTTTGGTCTTTTTTTTTATTTTGAAGATGTTCTCACTGTAGGAATGATTAACGGTGGGAGGAGTGCGTGGATGAGTGAATTGCTTGATTGTTTTGTTTGTTCTGACATTGACTTTACAGTGACTAACTTGATGAATGTCCCTCATACTTGATTAATTACCCTCATATGACCATATCTACCCTTGAGCAATGACACGCAGCTTTTCACCTTCACTGAGCTTAACACTGCTGCCAAATCATGGTGGAAGAAAGAGAATGACCCTTTAAGTACCATCCAAATTGTTGTAAAGTTAAAGATCCCAAGCCACTGCCAATCAGAAGGCAAAGTTTCAGATCTGATCTGTGGAAAAAAAAGTGCTAGAATTATTATTTCTTCATATCTTTTTCTTTTTTTCTCTAGACTCATACATGTCTTTTGGATAATTCTTCCTTAGGTGGAACTCAGGAAAGGGGGACCTATGAAAAAGGTATAATTATCTGTAGGTAGAAATGACACTCTTGCCTTTCCACAGTCTGCTCTAACATCTGTCTGAGCTTCAGTTTAGACTTGCTCAAACTACTGTTAATTACCTCCTTTGTGTTAAGACCAACTAGTAGTGTCCTATAAATGGCATCCATCCATGGACCATCGTGCTGGATTTGAGTCAGCATAATTTAGCATCCATATCCCTCTGCTGAGCAGGAATTAAAAGGTATTGCAATGTTCAGGTTTCTCTGTACCAAGCATGAAAGTGGAGAGTGCCACAGAAATGCAGGAACTAGAACAAAAGAAGAAGTGAGAAAGGATGGAGTGGGCTTAAGTTGCTGGCATGGCACGAAAGAGAGGACACATGAGAGTTGGGAAGAAAAATACTGGCACAGCAGGATGGTGGTAATTTCCAAATCATTCCTCTGAAGCAGAACAGTACAAAGCTTCAGCCTTACCTCCCTTAGCAGTCTGTGTTTCTCCTGGCACACTGGCAGAGGGTAGAGCTGTCCAGAGGTTCCCAAGGATCTCTAGTAGGTCCTATGGACTGCTCCAAAGTCAACACCTTTCTCCCTGGTTTTATTGTTCACACTCTTTCTTGACTTGCTTTGGGTAGTGTAAACACATAGTTCTACATGGCCATCTGTTTAAAGGGATTAAGAAAGAGTAGCAAATAATACTTTGAGCAGTGGAATTTGTGTCTGTCTTTCTCAGTTTCCTACATCTTACTGTCTTAGATTAATAATCTAATTTCAGTTCCTTATGAAACTGACCTAGATGAATGGTTCTTCCTCTGTCCCTTGCCATAATGCTTTCCTTTGTCCCAGCTGACCAGATACCAGTCAGAAGGGAGCAGATACCCTATTTCCACTTGGCTTTGATGATATTTACCTCTCCCAAGGTACTGTTTTCCTCAAGCAAGTATCTTGCATTACCTCAGGGAAAGAAAAGCCATGTTTTTCCCATCTTTCCATCCTGATGTAGACATGTCATTCAGCAAACAATCAAGGTGCAGTCAGTGTTCTCCACTTGGCAACAAGTACGTGCAGTGTGCTTAGGAGGGGAAGTACAGAAGGAGAATATCAGAAGCATGGGTGATGGGGCAGCTGCCCTTTGTATAACCACCAGCTTTTCAAATACTCTGTTCCTGGGTGACTTGGTCTAGGTGCCCCTGCTCTGGCAGGGGGGTTGGACTGGATGATCTTCTAGCTCCCTTCCAACCCGTGACACTATGTGATTCTGATTCTGTAACTTGGTTTTGCCTGTAAAAATGAAAAGCTGTGAAATAAGATGCTTGTTTTTCCTGGGCTTTGATATCTGGATGGTGTCTGAAATCTTAGGACGTTGTCCTTTTATTTCTGTTGTATTATCTTATTTTCCAGAGAACAGAAAATATAAGTGTGTTTTCTGACATTTTCTCTGACTGGCTCCTAGAGCAATCCCCCCTAGAAGTGCATTTTTTGGCCAAGAGGATCTGTGCTCATGATTCTTTCCATCTGCTGCCTCGGCCCATTCCTGCTCTGAGTGATGTAATGGGAGTTACACTTTGTGCAGAAATGAGTCCAGTCAGATTCTGTCATTTGGACAAAGCACTGAAAAACTCTCTTCTTTACTTAGCCAACCTTATTAACAAATGCCTTAGAAGTTCACAAATTCTGCACCAGAAGGGGAGACATCCCCATTTGAAATCTCCAGGCAAAAAATTCCTGTACTTCTTCAAGACAAGTATGTTACCAATGTGCAGTAAGGTGTGGGATTTGACAGTAAACCTGGCTCTGTGGGTGTCACAGAGGAGAGAATTGCTGTCAGGCACATGTGAACATGCCAAGGAAATAGGAGAAGATAAAGGGAGGCTTCAGCATAAAAACCTGTGATACTTCTGGGATTTGTTATTAACCAGCCTTCTATTAGTCCCTGATTTTTAAAAGTATTGGACTGTTGCTGTTAATATCCAGATATGTTGAACAGTATGGTTTATAAAGTAAAAATCCATCAATATAAATAATTAAATGCGTGTATAAATATATAATTAAAATAAATTCACACGTGCCAAGATGAAATTGGCTTGAGGTTGTGGAGTCTCCTTTTCTGGAGACATTCCAGACCCACCTGGATCTGTTCCTGGGTGACTTGGTCTAGGTGATCCTGCTCTGGCAGGGGGGTTGGACTAGATGATCTTCTAGCTCCCTTCCAATCCCTAACATGCTGTGATTCTGTGAAATAAAGTGAGTTTCTGTGCTGGCACCACAAATTTAGAGCATCTGTTTGTCACTCAATAATCAGCCAGCAGTCACATTCAAAGAAAACTGAGGAGGGTTTTCTAATACTGCAGCATAGAAGTGAGTATAACAGAAGGGTGGGGGATGCTGTGATTAGTCTCCTACAGGGTTGAGAAAAAATAAAAAGGAAGGGTTGGAGGATGAATTTGGTATCTGGAATATGTATTATGTAAGTAAGTGAAATCTAAAACCCTCATGCTGATTTTATCTTTTTCAGATGTAGTATTTAAAAATAGAAATTGTGTGTGACTGTGAAATTAAATGGCTAGTTAGATTTTGAAGAGTTTCTTTTATACCTTCTTTTTTTGACTGATAGGATCTCTAGAAGCTAAATTGGTGCCAAAGTTCTTTGGCAGCTACAAGGAACTCACTTTGTGGCATGCCTGGTACAAAAGCCTGCTGCACGAGCTAGAAGTGATCTATATCATTTACTTATATTTGTATAAATACAACTTTAATATTTCAGAGCACAGTAGTTAAAAAATAGCCCTGAAAACTTTGTACATATAGTGTGATCAGTGCTGGGCTCTGGTACCATGCTTTCCCAGGATATATCAGCCAGGCTGTGTACCAAATATGACACTGGAGAGCCATGAGAAAATGAGAGTAGACTTTACATACAAAAATATTTAATGCTTGCTACTTGGCCATTCCTGTTTTGAATCATGCTCCACGTTGGTCAGTGTACCTTGCTTGGTTCCACTCAAATTCAGTTCATAGAAGAGCACTGATTTATGTCAGCTAAAAAGTGACTACTTTAAGAAGGCTTCATTTTAAGAACAGATGTTGAGTGTGGGGAAATTACCTCAGAAATTAGGGTATGTAAGCCTCTAACATTCTCTATTGCTTGTGTGCATCTCAATAATCAGTTATGCTGTCAAGTCTCATTGAAGATGAAGTCAGGTAAATATTATTAGATAGCTTTAAGCACATTCTAATTAGAAGTTTCTATGTTGTTATAAGGATACTGGCCTTTGAATTAAATGTTTTAAAGTAATTGAAATTCTTTCATTTCAATTCTTTTCTTCCCATCTGAAGTATAGCTTAGCCTCATTCACTTTGCAGTTGTTCCAGGCAGAGGTCATTAAAGTCATATTTCCTTTACCCATTCAAACTCTGATTTCTGAATATGCAAAAGTTTAGTGAAAAGCAAAGCTAAAAATACTTTGGAAATCAGGATTCATGATACAGCTGATCAAAGGTACGTTCATGTGTCAAAGGATTTTTGACAGCAGTCATGGTGCCAGCATGTTCATAGGATGGTTTGGGCCAAAAGGGATCTCTAAAGGTCATCTAGTACAACCCCCCCCTGCAGTGAGCAGGGACATCCTGAACTGGATCAGCTCACTCAGAGCCTCATCAAGCCTCTCCTTGAATATCTCCAGGGATGGAGTGTCAGCTACCTCCCTGGGCAACCCATTCCACTGTGTGTTACTTTTTATAGTTGCTTTAAAGACAATTTCTGTCCCACAGCCACCATTTGGGAATTGTTCAACATTTGACTCCTTTGGAAAAGAAAAAGGTTGTTACAGATTTTTTGGAGGTGTATAAACTATGGGATATTACTTTATCACAAACAATATTTGAATCTTGCTTCAGAGAGCTATATTCTGTTTCTGTACAATAAATACCCTGCATATATATTTCACTTTGCAAAACCCAGGAGGTTGCAAGTACCAGTTTAATATTTAACAACTTAATCTTGCTAATAAAACTAATAAGCTTTGAAGGTCAACGTTGTCCATATTATGAAAGAAAAAAAAATGGTCTCAGGGACTTGGTAAGTAGCTTACTAGTGTGTCAAATTCAACATGAGTTGCCTACTTTAAGACACTAAACCATATGCACCTTGCACTACAGTGATGTAGAAAAAGAAAGAGGTGAGACTGAATTAATTGGCATCTTTCTTTATTGACAGGCTAGTGAAGGATGCCCCGTGGGATGAGGTCCCCCTTGCTCACTCCTTAGTTGGTTTTGCCACTGCATATGACTTCTTGTACAGCTATCTTAGCAAGACTCAACAGGAGAGATTTCTTGAGGTAATTGCCAATGCCTCGGGATATATGTACGAAACATCATACAGACGTGGCTGGGGCTTCCAGTACCTCCACAACCACCAGCCTACCAACTGTGTGGCCCTGCTGGCTGGAAGCCTGGTTCTGATGAATCAAGGTATGTGCTAAACCAGAGTACGACAGTGTTGGGTTGCTCTTTTGCTGCTTAGAAAAAAAATAAATCATTTAGCAAATGGAACAGAAATCTGATGTACAAGGTATAATACACATGCATATATATGTGTGTGTATAAATTCAGTTAGCTGAGTGATTACAAAATCCTCACTGTTTGCAAGAATTAAAAAAACCCTTGTGTTTAGTGTGTCCAGTCCAGATTTACAGAAAGGGTGCTCTTGGTCTCCTTACACAACGCTGAGGAGGTCAGCAGGAGGAAACTCCTTGCAGTCTGAATTTGGAGCTAGACAACAGAATAACCTGGAACTTCATCCAAAGCTTCTGTCTGACTCCCTGAGAGAGCTGCAGAGGTGTAACTTTACCCTCCCAAAGGCCACAGCTCAGCACCTTTCTTTCCAACATCCTGTTCTGTGGAGATGAGCAAGACTTTTAACTTTTCCTTCTGAACTCTTGCACCCCCAAGCCTTTATCTGTGCTGCTTGTCACCTTCTTTGCTTCAGGGACTTAAAGTCACCCAGTTCCCAGGACAGTAACCTCACCAGCTGCTTTTGGCTGCTTTGCCTGCTGCCTGTCCCTCTGCTCTTAAGTGATACACGTTGTAGAATAGAATTCAAGTCAAGGAGTCAGAGGGAGAGAACAGAAGAAATCCTGTCTTTAAACCCCACTGGTACTTTGGCTGAGAGGTAGAAGTCAGAAAGCCAGCCCCTGCTTTTATAAGAATGTGCCAATATTTTACTGAGTGATTAATATGTCCTAGAAGTATTTTGAACACTAGATGACCTTTGGAGGTCCCTTCCAGCCCTAAATATTCTATGGTTCTAGTGCAGTAGCCAAAAGTTATAGTGGCTGTTCTGTCACGAGGGAAAACAAGAATGGAAACACTTGGGATTTTATTCAGACAGACTGCTGTGTTGCCAACTCCATCAGAGTAATGAAGCAGTGTCAAGATAGCTGTGAGCAAAGTAAGTGGAAGTAAGTAGCACCACCTGCCCCTGATGCTCAGGTCTTCCCTTTAATTTTATTCTACAACTGAGGAATCTCCATTTGGAATTCACCACACAAAACTTTTCCAAAACAACTTCCCTGCGTGTAGCTCTTCAGATTGTGGGATAAAGTGAAAGCAGAATGGAACAGCTCTTCAAATAGAGCATGTATTCATAGATTATTAGTTAACTGCAGCTCAAATGCAAGCTGCTTTGGGTTTTTAAACTCTTGAGGATCTCCTTTCCAGGCTGGTGGGCATGCAGGGGAAAATGACTGATTAGAATGTTTGCATTGTTGGAGCCCTCTAGTGGGGACTGTAAGTTTCTGGTCATATTGCTTTAATTTGAAATACACTAAATAATCTGTGTGGCTCTTCCCTTTTTTTGCATGTCCTGAATGCATTAAGGAAGTTCTTTGAAGATGGAAAGCATAAATCTACATGATTAGCAAAGGGTGTTTGCTAGATTTGCCTTGCTCATGTGATTTTCCTTGCTTTGCTATGCTGAAGTACAGTGTTTTGTCTTTCACCCTAGGACTACAGGGAGTGTGCAGCACTGTTTGATTCTAGAGCTCTGGATTGCAGACTCCTCACTGCAAAGCAACTCACTGGAGGAGTACAGGTGACACAATATATGACACGTGGTGTTGTAATTGAATTTGCCATCATCTTTTTCATTCAGGCTACCTCCAGGAAGCTTACTTGTGGACCAAGCAAGTGTTGGCAATCATGGAGAAGTCAGTGGTCCTGCTGCAGGAGGTCACAGATGGCTCCCTCTATGAAGGGGTGGCCTATGGCAGCTACACGACCAGATCTCTGTTTCAATACATGTTTCTTGTCCAAAGGCACTTTGATATCAATCACTTCAGCCACCCCTGGCTCAAGCAGCACTTTGCATTTATGTACAGGACTGTCCTGCCAGGTAGGTCATTTGGGTGAATACAGATGAATTCTTGAAGCAGCAGTAAATTTCATCCTTAATCTGGTTTTAAATAACATTGTACTTGGATTTTTTTTTTGTTTTAAATAACATTTTCTTTGCATGATGAAGGCAAAATCCATCAAAACAGTGACATCCTTGTTTATCACTGCTTATTAAAGATCACTGTTTATTAAACTCTGGCTTTTAAAATCTGTCAAAATCTAGGTGACCCTGCTCTGACAGGGGGGTTGGACTAGATGATCTTGTAGGTCCCTTCCAATCCCTTCTGTGATTCTGTGAGAAGATAGGAACTTCATGTGGTAGAAAAAGCAATGGGTCAGAATTTGATTTCTGTTTTGAAAAACACCCATTTCTGGGGTTTCCATTTGAAAAATACTTGAAAAAAGATTCTTACTGATTTTTTTCCTTTACCAAAAATCACCACACTAAAATACTAGGTGAAAAGGAATAGAAAATTATAAAGCCAGGGTAAAAGTATCAACAAAGTATAGGAAAGTTTTATATGATCACCAGTTTTCTACAAAATATTAAAATGGATCTTTATACCTTTTTACTGAGTTATTTTTTCATTTGGAGAATGTAATTGACATAATTAATAGGTTTCTTTGTGCAAGGGTACACAAGCCATTTTCTTGTTTCAATGTCAGAGCTAAACATAAATATCTGATGTCACTAATGGGTTCATTTTGCAGACTTTTGAATATTTCTATTGTTTTGCTGCATTTCCCTGGTTTCTCATAGTGTGTTTTAGCATCTCTGATCAGAAGTCCTAGCTATGGCTAAAAGGTGGAGACGTACAAATACAAAACCATTTATAAGTTAATAAATAATGCTTTCAGAAGATATCCAGCTTCAGGCCTTACATTGTCCAAATTCTGTGATAATTTTATTGGCTGCAACAACTCCAGATCTATCTGTGTATGTAAAGGCAGCTGAGGACAGCTTGGTCATGCCAGCATAGGCAGGTAAAGTATTGAACTGACTGCACATAAGACCTTAGGCATCTACTGGAGAGAGGTTCCTAAGAACAAACTAAACTCATGCTGGCTGTTCCAGGACTAAGCTGGTTTTTTCTTTTCCTTGGGGGAACCTCGTGTTTTCTTGCTTAGAGAGTTTGGATTGGCAGAGGAGAAGTGAAAGCTGTAAAGACAAAATGACTTTTGCCAGATTTGAGTGAGGAGAGTAAGTAGATGAGGCATTACTTCTTATATTATTTGCAATACTTTGACTGTTTTCCACCTATAGCTGAAGAGTGAAGGTGAGTACTCAAGTTAGCTACAGTAGAAAGAAACAGCTCCTCTGTAACCTGTTCATGGCTCATTTCCATGCAGGTCTGTGAAGATCTGAAAAAGCTGTTTCTGTCTGTGTCTGTTAGCACTGCTTGTGTTCTACAGACACACGTTTGTGTGGTTATTTCTCCTTTCTTACATTCCTTCTCCATTTTTTTCCCAAGGGTTTCAGAGAACCGTGGCCATTGCAGATTCCAACTATAACTGGTTCTACGGGCCAGAGAGCCAGCTGGTGTTCCTGGACAAGTTTGTGATGCGCAACGGCAGCGGGAACTGGCTGGCAGAACAGATCAGAAGGAACCGAGTGGTGGAGGGCCCAGGGACACCATCCAAAGGGCAGAGGTGGTGCACTCTCCACACCGAGTTTCTCTGGTATGAAAGGGAATGAGCAAGCTCAAAAGGAACATGACAGCTGTTTGCAATTAGTGAGAATTCATTTTCTTTATCGATGCCTGTCAGTATGTTCAGGGCAGTGTAGGGAGGATGGAGCCAGACTCTGCTCAGTGCCATCCAGTGACAGGACAGGAGGCAATGGGAGTCAGTTGGAGCACAAGAGGTTCAATATATAGCCTTTTTTAAAGCTATATATTGCAGTCAGAAGCTTTATGATAGAAGGCAAAATGTGGATACTTTGAAATAGCACAGTGGTGCTCCTGTTTTTGTACTGTAGAGGATTACTTGCTTTAAATGTGGAGCAGATACTTTCAGCTGTTATTCTGTAAAAATCACACAATTTCTATAGGGATTAGTATGAGAAATATCTTTACAGATTTGCAGATATTAGGGGTTGGAAGGGACCTAGAAGATCATCTAGTCCAACCCCCCCTGCCAGAGCAGGATGACTTAATTCACTCAGGAAGCCTATTTGGGGGCTTTTTATTGATAACTTACACCTTGATGTCAATATTGAATCGTTTTTATGTATGAGCACTGATCATGGACTTGGTCAGGTGATTTTTTTTAACCTATTTTCCTCATCTCTTTGGCAGGTATGATGCCACTTTGCGCTCTGTACCTCCACCAGACTATGGGGTTCCTAAGCTGCATTATTTTGAGGACTGGGGAGTGGTAACCTATGGAAGTGCTTTGCCAGCTGAAATCAACAGGTCTTTCCTTTCCTTCAAGTCAGGAAAGCTGGGAGGACGTGCAATATATGACATTGTTCATAAGAACAAGTACAAAGAGTGGATCAAGGGGTGGAGGAACTTTAATGCTGGCCATGAGCACCCAGACCAGAACTCCTTCACTTTTGCTCCCAACGGTGTACCTTTCATAACAGAAGCTCTGTATGGGCCCAAATATACTTTTTTAAATAACGTGTTGATGTTTTCCCCTGCCGTGTCCAAGAGCTGCTTCTCCCCATGGGAAGGGCAGATCACAGAAGACTGCTCCTCAAAGTGGCTTAAATATAAACACGACTTGGCTGGTGACTGTCAAGGACGAGTAGTTGCCGCCATGGAGAGGAGTGGGGTGGTTTTTATCAGGGGAGAAGGAGTGGGTGCATACAATCCCAAACTGAAGCTGAGAAAACTGCAGAGAAACCTCATCCTTCTCCATCCCCAGCTTCTCTTGCTCGTTGACCAGATCCACCTAGAAGACGACAGCCCCCTGAAGGCAGCGACCAGTTTCTTCCACAACGTGGATGTGCCTTTTGAAGAAACAGTGGTTGATGACGTTCACGGGGCCTTCATCAGGCACCGTGATGGGATGTACAAGATGTACTGGATGGATGACACTGGCCACAGTGAGAGAGCAACCATTGCTTCCAGGCTGTACCCCCGGGGCTACCCCTACAACGGAACTAACTATGTGAACGTAACCACCCTCTTGAGGCGCCCGCTCACGAGGGCCATTTACCTCTTCATTGGGCCCTCTGTCGACGTGCAGAGCTTCACTGCCCGTGGAGATTCTCCACAGCTGGATGTTTTTGTCACCACCAGCGAGCACGCCTACGCCGTCTACCTGTGGCCTGGTGAGGATGGGCCCCACTCTGCTTTTGCACAGGTTATTGCAGACCGCCAGAAAATGGTCTTTGACCGAGCCTCTGCCGTGAGGAGCTCTGCAGTGCCAGAAGTGAAGGACTACGTGGGGCTGGTGGAGAGGAACCTGCAGCATTTTAAGCCTGTTTTCCAGCAGCTGGAGAAGCAGATCCTGTCCCGCGTCCGCAACACAGCCGGCTTTAGGAAGACTGCCGAGCGCCTGCTGAGGTTTTCAGATAAGAGGCAGACAGAGGAGGCCATTGACAGGATATTTGCCATCTCCCAGAGGCAGCAGCAGCAGCAGCAGCAGCACAGCAGAGCAAAGAAAAACAGGAAGGTGGCCAAAGGCTATAAATTCGTCGACGCCGTTCCTGACATTTTTGCACAAATCGAGGTAAACGAGAGGAAAGTGCGACAGAAGGCACAGACTCAAGCACAGAAAGAGTTGCCTGTAGATGAGGACGAGGAAATGAAAGACCTTCTGGATTTTGCAGATATCAGCTACGTGAAGCACCAAGCTGGGGTGTCCATCAAAGGCCGATCGGGGCTGGCACAGATGGTGACAACTGCTCGAAGTGGTGCCCCCTCCATATCGGCTTCTTACACCCGCCTCTTCCTGATCCTCAACATTGCTATTTTTCTGGTCATGTTAGCAATGCAACTCACTTATTTTCAGAAGGCCAAGAGACTGCATGGCCAAAGATGTCTGTATGCAATACTTTTAGTAGACAGCTGTATATTATTGTGGCTGTATTCTTCCTGTTCTCAGTCACAATGTTAGCAGAAGACTAGTCGACCAGTTTATGGTCATGTATGTCTATGCAAAAGCATTAACCCTAATAGGGCCAAAGTTTTATCTTTTTTTTTTCTTTTTTTTCTGAAACATTCCAAAAACAACTGGGGAAAGATTTGTTTCGGACCAGAAGGGATGGAAGAATAGGGCAAGCAATTAATATCTCAGAAAACTAAGTACTTAATAAGTACTCCTCCTTTGTGTTTTGAGTTGGGCCTCATGTCTGAGGGAATTTTATGCTTTGTTCATCAGAGTTCAGTAATGTAAAGTTGTAATTAATTTTTTTTGGTGAGAAAAGCCTTTTTAAGAGAGTTGTTTCTAAGGGCTTTCTTTTTTTATGCAGAATTGGGTTTGCATTTAAGTGAGTTTTCATTTTAGGCTGCTAGGGAAGTCTCTGGACATCCTCGTAAGAAAAGGACATTCAAACACAAATATGCAAGGCAGATCTTAGCAGTACACTTCATTTTTCTCTGCCAAGTCAAAGAATGCTTCAGTATGGGACACTCATGGATAATTACTGCAGACCCTTCTATCATGTCAGTTTTTCCCTGGTGGGAAATGGCAATCACA
This sequence comes from Corythornis vintsioides, assembly GCA_025447755.1. Lineage (NCBI taxonomy): Eukaryota > Metazoa > Chordata > Aves > Coraciiformes > Alcedinidae > Corythornis > Corythornis vintsioides. The sequence goes on along the minus strand of JAOEGS010006137.1, from coordinate 27,356 downwards.
TCATGACTTGCCAAGTGGGAGGCACGAGGCACAACACCTAGTATGCAGTAGGAGAAGGCAAATACAGGGCTAACTCAAAGTATAAAGGAACACAATTCTCAGGAAAAACAAAACAAAACAACCTTTATCTTTCAGTCCACTGTAGACTGTGGAAGGATGAATGCTGTAGGGTCTGTTCTTAATTTTACAAGGCAGAGTTTCACTAAAGTTTTCTATAGCTTGAAGTGCATCTTATTAGGGAAATAATGGCCTAGATCACTGCCCTTTCATATGTAAAATATTTCATATTGTAAAATGCAAACAAAAACCAAAGTGATCCTGTGGTAACCTTTGCAATTGCCAGTATGGAAAAAGAGGTATTAGGGAAGTATTTAATGTCTTTTTTTTTTTTTTTTTCCTGTTCACATGTCTAGAAACAGCTAAAATTCAGTGAACAACCTGTTCTCTATAAAGCACCAGTAAGAGCTCTGCAAGGTCTTGGTGTCCTTGGGTCAATTATTTGGGGATTCATGGCAAATAGAATCGTGTGGTTTATGATAAAAATAAGTCTGATGTCTACACATATATCCCCTTCTATTCATTCAACTGATTTCAAAAATGTATAGCTATTTGAGGGAATGGAAGCTTTATGAAATTGGGGCATATCTGTGTGTCTTTACAGAAAAACAGTTCTTCCAGTACTTTTGCTAAATAAAAACATTAAAACTGTCTCTGTGGAAAAGTTGTTTTTCTTTGATTAAAATATTTTTTTCCTGGTAATTACAGTAATTATGTTCGTCAGCACTTTGTTCAAACCATAAACCTTTGTTTCCTCTTCCTTACTCTCATTTAGGTGTCTGTTACCTGCACTGCTGCTAAGTGCTCTGGGAGTCTCTCTGTTGAAATGTGATGAGCTTTCCTTGTCTAAACATCTTCAGTCAACAGGTCATAGGATATTTTCACTAGGTTCCAGCTAGATTTGAGCTAGTCCTAGAACTGCATTGACATAAATAAGCCCTGCTGCTGTCTCTAGTGCCTTGGGTTTATCCCAGGATTTTTTTGTTGTTGTTTTTGTTGAAGCCTCCTTTCCTCCATATAAATCAGTAACTTCTCTCTGTCCTCAGGCACCAGGGCACCCACTTCATCCAGCAGGGCCCACATTGCCTCTAGACTTTCTGGCTAGAGGCTTGTCTCTCTCCTCTGGACCCTCCAGCACCTCAGTGTCCTTCTGGAAGTGCAGGACCCAGAACTGCCCCCAGTGATCCAGGTGAGGCCACCCCAGTGCCAGATACAGGGGGAGAATCATCCCTAGTCCTGCTGGCCACACTATTGCTGATCCAAACCAAGATCCCATTGACCTTCTGTGCCACTGGGGCACACTGCTGCCTCATGTCCAGCTGGTTCTCAACCAGTACTCCCAAGTGCCTGATGATAAAGGCACAATCATATCTTGCCTGAAGTAGCAAAATCAGGCTGGCACAGCTAAAGGCAGTTGTTTCCCTGAGCCTGGGGTGAGGCTCTGGCTTTGTGGTGAACCACTGTACCCTGATAATGCCCAGGAAGAATCAGTGCAGTATAAATTAACACGTTTGAAATCTGACTAGGGTGGATTCATATTGCTGAGGTAAGAGAGTTCCTGGTTCATGCAAGACAGGTGACTTTTGGTTTAAAATCCTGGGTAAGTGATCAATTTATTTTGCCTTCCTAGACTTTAAACAGGTCATGTGTTCATAGGTGACTTATTCTAGGTGCCCCTGCTCTGGCAGGGGGGTTGGACTAGATGATCTTCTAGGTCCCTTCCAACCCCTAACATTCTATGATTCTATGACCATCAGCTCTCTGGCTGGCTGCACATCTGGCTGCCACCAAGCATGTGGTGACAGCAAAATACTACACTGCCTACAGAACCTCAGCTGCATCATATGGCTGTGAGCAAGCAACAAAGCTCCAATTTCCTTAATTCTGACCTCCAGTTTGCCACACCTAAATTTTGGCAAGATAAACCCCAGCTAGGAACCTGGTCAGGCTCCCTCTGGTTGTGAATGAAATCTAGGGCACATTTTTTCATAGTCTTCCAAGCTCAAGGATCTCTTCCAGATACTTTTCTTCATTATGCAAGCCTTTAAAATGAGAATTTTAAAACTAAGATTAATCAGATTGAAAAAATAACTTGATTATAGTTGAATTTTATTCTGTAAGAGAACAAGTCATACTGTGCTGATGATAATAAGGGAGGATAAGAATTTATACACAGTTATGGGTGGTTTTCTCACATTTTATTCACTTTGTGTTACCTTACTGAAAAGCTTCACTGAGAAGACAATGAAGTTTAATTCACTGATAGCTACAAGGCATGTGTGGATGAATACAATCTATTTTTATATCAACAGAGGTCTTTCCTGTTTTGATGCTGATAAATGGAGCCTGTTTCCATTGTTATCTCTACTTGAACTGGACATGTTGCAGTGAGCCCATGTTTCCTGTGAGAGCTACTCACTGCATCACCACCCCCAACAGAAAGTGAAAGCTCTCCAAGCTCCTCTAAGCTTTGGGAGCTTTCAGCACACTTTTCTTCCCAACTTTTTTACTTTCTGCCTGAGATTTCACTCTCCTCAAAGCCAGGGGAGGATCATGGAGAGGCTACGTGAGGTAGTGAAGTTCTGCATCCATCACCAGACTGCTCTGAGTTACAGCTTTGTGTCCCTGATAACAGCAGCCATTGAGTACATCTTCTCAACCGTGGTGTTCCAGTGTCCATGCAGTTCTGGGAACATGCTGTATGGCTGCATCTTCTTTATAGCACCTGCCTTCATCCTCTTACTGCTTGGCTACCTGCTGAACTTCAGGTTATGGCGTGTGCTGACTGGCAGCTGCAGACTCAAGGGAACCTGTGCTGGCTACTACGAAGTGCTGCTGAGGGAAACAGGCAAAGCCCTGGTGGCCCCTTGCACCTGGATCTCGATTGCCCTGCTCAGCTCCAACTTCTATGAGTGTGCAGCCACTGGGAGTGAATGGGTGAAGAAGTTCACGTGCAACAAAAACAAAGACTGCTGCGAAGTGCTACACCAAATGCCCTGTAATAAGACAATAAAAAATACTTTATCAGAAGAATTCCTCAGCCTTCAGGCACAGTCCCAGGTAAGGACTCTGCTTTTCACCTCTGCTTCAACCTTCTGAAGGCTGCTCAATGTGTGGTGGTGCCTGCTGCAGCCTGGAACTGCATCTCTCTCTCCCTCTCTCTCTCTCTCTCTCTCTCTCCCTCTCTCTCTCTCTCTCTCTCTCTCATGCTATGCAATTATCAAAAGTACCCAATTAGCAAAGCTTTGTTAGCAAAAATCCCCCACTGACAGAAAGGTAGCAAGTGTATATTTGGACTGTTCTCTGGTTTCACATGTTTGCATGGAGATTGTTTGGCACTGCAGTTTACAAAACCTCTTTCAAAGCTGAGTGGAGAACAAGCCTAGAGACCAGGTCTTTCCACAGAAACTTTTTTCTCATTTAATTTAGGCATGATCCAAGTTCTTCTCTTTTTCCATTCCTACACCTCTGAGTAGCTCGATTTCTTGTAAATGGAATTAGCTGAGGGGAAGCTGAAGTCAGTAGTAGGGAGGAAGTTCACAGTGGAGAGCTGGAAAGTGAAACTAAGGACTATGGAAAGTGGAACTAAGGATTATGAATCTTAGATTTTAGCACTTGAATCTATTAATAATTTTATATTTGTATTCCAGAAGATTAATTAAAAGGTGTATCTGTCTTGTTAAAAGTGTTCTCGTGCTGAAGGCAAACTGCATGATCAACCAAACAGTACTTGAGGGCAGATTCCTTTGTTTGGAGTGAAATGAAAAACCCAGATTTTGGCAGCACTCCAGCTTTGTTTCTAGGTTTGTTTGATCATCATCTTAACATCAGTACAAAACCCAAATGTTATCCCTTTTTTTTTCAGGAGAACCTTAAGGGTGGTTAATGGAGTTAAGTTTATAATGGGTTACAATTAACTGCATTTTCACAAGTTCTCAGTTGCTACAAATGCTTATTAAAAATAGTGTTTACCTTTGTTAAATGTATTGGGACCAGTGCTGTTTAACATCTTTGTTAGTGATATGGACAGTGGGGGTCGAGTGCACCCTCAGCCAGTGTGCAGGTGACACCAAGCTGAGTGGTGCCATCAACACACTGGAGGGAAGGGATGCCATCCACGGGGACTGGGCAATGAGTGGATTGAAAGCAGCTCTGCAGAGAAGGACTTGGGGGTGTTGGTGGATGAAAAAATGAATATGAGCCAGCAACATGCTCTTGAAGCCCAGAAAGCAAATCACACCCTGGGCCCCTTCTTCCTTTTATGGCTGAAAGTTGGCTGTCAGTCCCTCTTCTGGTTATCTTATAACTTGCCTGTTCCACAGTTTCCTTAGTGATGAGAATGGTCTTCATTCTGATTGGTCCAAATTCCATTTGGTTTCCCAATTAATGACACATTATTTAGAATGCACCTGATTTCCTTACAAATGTAGCAGGAGGTCAGGCTGAGAAAGCTGAGGTTGGTCAGCCTGGAGAAGGCTCCATGGAGACTTTATTGTGTCCCTTCTAGTGTCTGAAGGGACCTATGAGAAGGAGTTTTTACAAGGGCATGTAGTGATAGGACAAGAGGTAATAAGACATCTAAGGGTGTTAAAAATCACTTACAAGAATGAATTCCCATATTCAATAGTCAAATCCACTTTCAATAGTCAAATCCAAACTGGGAATTTTTTGTAGGCTCAGCCATCAGGGAGAAGAGGTAGCTTCCCAAAGCAGATAAAACACTAAGGACTAATCTGTAGCACCACAGCCCACAGGTGAATCTACACCCTCTGTACCATAAACCTGACCATAGCTGCAGAAACTGCTGATCAGTATCTAGTCTTTAAAGTTAACAAAGCTGAATATAACTGAGGAAAGAACTTCACTACCTTTTATTTTTTGGTATACAAACAAGATCAGCTCAGGGGTGCAGGAGCTCTCTAAGCCTGGCTGAACTGCATGCATGGGATCCTCTCTTTCTGCTGCACACTCAGTTACAGGCACTGCTGGGGGACTTTGCATCCAGTTTTCATGTCTGTTTCAGTGTTAAGTCCTCTACCCTTCCATCTGAGCGTGCAAAACAACCATTAAACATTTCTCTCTGTTTTTCCAAGATAATAGGATGGGGCCTGATATCTGGCATGGTGTTTTTGACACTGTTAGTCAAATGCTTCACCCAGTGCTACTCCCCAGTTGGCTACCACCAGCGGAAGTTCTGGAGTGTTTACTTTAAAGAAGAACACCAGGAATTTGGCACCAAGGCTGAAGAGCACGCAAAGAGGCTGGCAGAAAGGAATATGAAATGCTTTTTTGAAGGCATGAGACCAGAAGAATTTCAGACTCCCAGCTGCAAGGACTGGCAAAATATTTCCTCCTCACATACCCTCAGTGAGAATGAGCAGCATTACAGCACGTTACACAAATACATTGACAACAAATATGCTACAAATGCTCCTTAGTAATGATGAAGCAAACACAAACAAATTGCAACGCTGGCAATCTTTTAACCCTACAAGAGTCTTGTTCTGTGCTCTTATTGAAATCTGTGCAAATTGTATGTCAAACTGACAGTTGTAACCCTCAGCAGGCTTGCTTGGAAATATACTTTATAGGTTTTGCTTAAGTACATTGAAATCAATATATCTTTCCAAAGGAGATATATCTTTCTTATGTTGTTGCTCATTAGATTCATAGATTCATAGATTCATAGGAAGAGCCACACATGTGAAATAATCATCACCCACAAACTTAACATGTCAAATCATTCCCAAACACATTAAGGCATTTGGCAACTGGAATGACAATAGCAAACTCTGGTACCTGGCAGTATAAGAGACAAAAAGGAACAAAAGTTTTGATCAGAAATTCATCTTAGTTTATTAGGTCTCACTTGACTATACATGTTTCAGTGGTGTTTAGTCAATTAGTCAAATTTAGTCAAAAACAGTCAATTTCTCAAGGCAAGGATGGCATCTTTCAAAACCTGGGAATTATGGTGGGGTTTTTTGACATATAATGTTACATAAAGGGTTTTCACAGTACCTAAGCTACACCTGGATCTTCCTGCCAAAATCACTATTTAAATTGATTTAGAATGGAGTCTAAGTACAAATGATCATGTCTTTAGGGGTTAGGCTTATGTATAACATAGTAGTACAAGTGAAGCTGATATTAACAAACATTTATAGCAGAGCTGCATACTTAAGGACATTATAAATCTGCAATCCATATTAGCAAATAATAATGCTCATATCAAACAACATCTTATTATTAGCAACAAAGATACCAGCTTTGTGTGAAGAATTATAAGTTCATTTTTTCTCTGAGAAGTTTTTTTAGAGAGCATTTTAGAGAGGCAAGTTAGATTGTTTGGTCTGAGCTGTCTTTCCAGTCTGTTTTTCATACATAAAGTGATTTTTAAGGGAAGTAAAAAAATTCTATGTTTAAGGATAGAAGCAGATATTACTATATTGTGTTTGCATGTGGTCATATTTGAAATCTGATTTTTTTTTCCTCACCTTTATGTAATGCTCACACTTTCTGTATGTAATTACATTTATAATAAATATCCTTCAAAACTTTCCATGTGCAAGTAGAAGTAAAGATTTCCTTGGGCTGTTTATTCTGAAATACTGAAACCTAAAGAAACAGGATTGGTGTCCTACATGGAGCATCACTGCAAATATTCAGCATTGAAGGAAGGGGTGGAATCCTTGGCCACAGAAGCCAGTTTGGCAAGACTGTGAAGGCACCAGGATGATGCTTGTGGTCCTTGTATTTGTTGTAGTATCCAGCTAATGCCTGCAGGCAGAAACCCTTTAATAGACCCTAAATACACAGGAGCAAGCCAGCTTACCTGTCACTGCAGTGTGGTGACTGATGCTTTTTAGCTGGTGCAGACAGCAAATATTACCACACGGGTGTGCATGTACCTGTACCTGTGTGCAAATCCAATATAACAGGGGTTTAGGCAAGATAATTGTATATTAACAAAACAAGGAGGGTATGGGTTATTAATTTTCAAGATAATAACAAGAATATTTGGTTGTTTTATTTATTTATTTTCATTAATTTATTTTCATTAGTTCAATTTTATTTATTTATTTTAATATTGTGTTGCTAGAAAAAGAAAAAATAGCCATCACCTTGTAAAGAATTCTTTTGTGGTTAGCCAAAGTCACCACATGTCTATCTCAGCCAGCAAAAAAAACCTCACCAAGGCCTCCTGTGCAGGCAGTGAAATCAAACAAATTCCACAGATGTTTCAGTAATGAAGAAACTGAATAAACGAACAAACAAACAAGCAAAAAACCCCAACAAAAATGCTGGGGAACTCGTTCCTGGTTGCAGCACGTTGTTACACGGTGCAGCTTGTTATTTGTGGCAGGTAACTGCATGGTGCACTGAGCCCAGCACTGCTTAATGAACAGCTTAGTTATTGTTCTGCACAGAATTGTCCCCTTCAAGCTCCATTAGGCTACAGCACCACTGCACAGCACTGTAAGAGAAACGAAGGCAGAAACATTGTGAGGACTCTACAGATCTGGTGGGAATGAGCCCTGCTGTCCCCAAGGTAAGAGGTGTACTTTGTAATGGGTTTAAATGAGAGGAGATTTAGACTGGATCTCAGGAAGAAGTTCTTGACCTTGAGGGTGGTGGATGGGGAAGATGAGATGTGCAACAGGCAGTGAGGAAGGCATGGGAAGAACAAACACAATGACCAGCAAACCCATTGTGTGGCAGTCTCTGAAGTTTATTCAAGTATTCTTAGATCCATCAGTACATATTAAATTGGACATGCTTTGGTCATAAGAGCAGAAAAGACAGAGGAAAGGGTAGCTTGAAGCAACACAAGAACTGCTGTGGTTGTCAGTGCTGCAGCCTGAGGTACTCACAGGGCTGAACGGGCACACCAGCAAAAAACCAAACCACCAGCAAAACTGCACACAGACCTGAGAGAGACACAGGGAACCAAACCTGCTCCTGCCATCAGTGAACCCTTATCCCACCCTGCTCTCCAAGGGAGCTGGATGGCTGGTGTGCAGGACAATGAATAGCAAACCATGATGCATCAAAACAGGCATCTTGAAGCAAGACACTGCATGCAGCAGTCACAGGAGATAAATTCGTTATTCCTAATCACAAACAGACAGGGAAATAAAGCACCTCTTAGCAACCATGCTTTGAAACATCACCATCAAGCTGGATGTGAAAAGGCAGTCATGTTTTTCATCATTTGCATCCTGTGTGCACTAAACACTGAGATAAAATTTCCATTGAGCTGAAGAGCATGATTATGTGAGAAGGAAGGGCAGGCCATTTGGATTTTTTATGCTGATACCTGTCGTGACAATTAATATTGTTTTCCCCCTGCTGATTGTTTCCCTCCTGTTTGCTGCCCAGCTCTCATCACCTTTCAACTGTATGATTGAGGCAGGTGGCTCAGAAAATCCTTTTCTACCCTGCATATCTTCTTCAGAAACAAGAGGTGCAAAATGTCCCTCAGCAGGGTTTCTCCCAGTATTCCTTTTATTTGTTTCTTTTCTGCTTTCTGTCTTCAGCCTTCCTTAAAAATGTAATTCCTATTTCTGTCACAGCATCACCCTTCAGCCTGTCCTGGAGGAAGGTAACTTCTGCTGCTAAGTGAACCTAGAAAGAATCAAGTCTGTTCAGTTAAGCAAAGAATGTCCAGGGTTTTTTTGCCCTCCTCCAGAACAATGAGCTTTTTTTCTCCTTACCACAAGGGGACTCCATTTATCAGCTTAAAAAAAAACCAAACCAACAAACACACCAAAAAAAAAAAAACCCCAAGCTGATAAAAACCCCAAACAAAACCAGATTTCTAGATTGTTTAAAATTCTTTTTCCCAACTGAGTTAATAAAAAAAGTTTATATGCACTGGAATTTGTGCACTACATTACCCTTCATTCTAGTGCTTTTCTTGAGCACTTGTTGGTTTTGTGATCACATTTCCTGACCATCAGTCTGGTCTGCTTTTATTTAGACCTAGACATTTAATGTGAGAGGAGATTAATCACTACTAAATAATCTTCATTTAACTAAGCAAGTGGTTTTGCTTCCCCAGGCTTCTGAGTATTAAAAAGGATGGAGAAATCAGCTGTGGGCTTCCTTACCATCTCCAGGGCACCTCGGATCACCCCACAGAGGAGGTTGCAGTAGCAAAGTGATGCTCGTTCTGCTGGCAGCTCCTCCACAAAGTCCACGAGGGGGTTTTTGTCCAGGATTAAGGAGAATTCATTTCCCGCAGCACTGCTGCAACTCACGCTGGGAGTGACCCCCAGGTACATCTTGAAAGCAACCTGCAAAAGGATGAAATTCTGCCGCTTAAATCCATCGAAGCAGTGAAACTTCAGGATGCAGCTTCAGTAGATCAGCTCTGGCTTAGAAAAAATAGGGGTGGACGGGCTGAAAAATCAAACTAGACTTGTTTCTTCTGTCAGCAGCTTGAGCCAGAGATGCAAATCTGAACCTAGTGATCCCCAGGGAAGTTCAGCAGGAGGCTGCTTATTCTGTCTTTGATGTTCCTCCTCCTCCAACCCCACGCAGACGCTTTAGTGTTATTACTCACCAGCTTTCAGCCACTCACAACCCCGGCTCCATTAGCATCTATATTAACTCCTTCACTACCCAGCGACTCGGATAATCACAGCTCAAGAACTCCTGCAGGTGGTGAGCGTGTGTTTTCACTCCCATCTCCACCTCTACTCACACACACCCAAAAAAACCAACCCAACCCACCGAGAACAAGGCTGCCAAGACTTGATGACAATAAAGCATCGCTTGCTTTCCTTCTAGCGTTGCTGTACGTGTGCAATGCCTGCTCTGCTAGCAGAGGGGTCCCCCGGGAGCTGCTCTGCAGCCAGTGACATCACGGTGCTACCCAGGCAGGGTGTGGGAAGGCAGGCTGCTCTCCCCTGCCTCACCACTGCAGGCTGCTCCTAGCGAACAAAAACGGCTGGATTTTTTTTTACCTCTTGAATAAGCATCAAGCATGGATGGCTTCCGAACAATCCTGAAATTCTTTATGAACCAGAAAACCGCTATAGGCTACAGTTTCATGGCGCTGCTAACGATGGGAGGTGAACGCGTGTTTTCTCTTGTTGCTTTCAGATGCCCCTGCAGCAGTGAAAACTTCAGGTACGGGTTGATTTTCCTCTTCTCCCCAGCTTTTGTTTTGCTAGTCATTGGGTACTTCTTGAACAGCAAGACCTGGACTCTCTTCACGGGCTGCTGGGTGAATCCCAGAAAAATATTCCCCAGGGGGAACACCTGCCATTTCTTTTACATCTTTGGACAAATCACTCTAAACGCTCTGGTCGCCCCAGTGATGTGGCTTTCCGTGGCTCTGCTCAACGGGACTTTTTATGAATGTGCCATGAGCGGCTTGAAAAATCCTGCTTATTTACATGGAGTTTGCCATGGCAAATCTGCGGAGTGCTTCGAAGAGCTGTACAAGGTAGCCTGTGACAGAAGCTCCATGCCCTTTTCAGAGAGTGATGAGCTGAAACGAACTCTTCAGGCACAGTCCCAGGTAAGAAATGAATTAAGGAGCATCCTAACATTCTGTGATGCTGATTGTGTAGCTTACACTGCTGCTGTGATGTTTCTGGGGATGCTCCTGTTGTCAGATGCTAGGAGAAAACAGTTTATGTTTGCACATAAACCAATTGGGGCATGGTGCAGTTGATCTTTTCGTTCCATTTGAGCTGTGCCTCCTGGGGGTCTCCACTGACAGCGGAATCAATAGGGTCAGATCACCTAAAAATCTCCACCTGAATGAAGGCTGCTCTGAGGAGAAAAAAACTACTGGGTTGTTTTAATAGATGTCACCCCATTAAAATGATCTGTCCTATTAAAAAAATCCATTCTACACTCTCCTATTTTGTACCATCATAATAATTGTAATGAAGTCTTAAGGTAGAAAAATACTAGAAAATAGATTTATGACAGATCTGCGACTGTTTAAATAATCTATTTGTTTGTGTGCCTTATTGTTCGTGACGCCAGATGAGAGCATGATTTTGTCCCGCTTGGAGGAAGGAAGAGACACTAAAAGAAAACAACAGAGCATCCAAAGCTGAGATAGTATCACATTTTACTGTAATGTAATGCAGTTCTCATTGCCTTGTAAATAAATTCAGAGACAAAAAGTCATAACAAAGGAAAAAACCAAAACAAGTAAGGCTACAGAGAGTGATGGAAAAATGATTGTCTGCAGGAAGGAAAAAGAGTCTGTGGAGCCAGCGAGTTTTTTGTCAGACAATTGCCCCATCTGGAAGCATTTTCTCTCCGAGAGCCTGTTTTCTTTTCAAGTTCTCATGCAATTAGGACTGGAATGCAGACAAAGCCTGCACTGCAGACAAAGCAATTCATCTCAGAGGTTTAGAAGGAAATAACAAATAGTGCCTGAGACTTGAAGTTGTACATATAGAAAATATTGACAGAGCAGTTTATGGCAAAATACCTGAGTTCATTCTCCAAGCTGCAAGGAATGAAAAGCTGCCAAAGAGCAGTGTCTCAAACACCCATAGAAATCATCAGTCAGTATAAAGTGACTGGAAAAATAAAAAGCTATTCTTCCATACCAGTCCCTAAGAATAATTGTTCTTCAAGCCTCTCTGTTTCATATATTTCCTTGGGGAAAATGTCTATATTCACTCAGAAATTTTTGCTGGTGATTATTTTGTCAGCATCAGTGCAAGAGTTCACAAGAGAAAGGCTGCCAGGTCTCCATCTCATCCACATCAAAGCATGAGTAATCAGTTCCATTTCACATGGGTTGCTGAAACGTAGAAGATTTGGTCTGCACTTGAATTTGTTCCTCTCTTTGAAAACAAGTCTTATTCTTTTTGTAAATGTTCCCTATTGCAGTGGAGTAGGTGGGTGTATTGGCTAGGCCAGTGAAAAAAATGTGTTCACACCTCTGCTTAGAACAGCCCACCAAGAACAATTTCAAGCACATTTTTTCCACCCTCAATCCTGGAAGTAGCTCTTTCTTTTAATTTTTTTTTTTTCCACAGAATTTTCTCAAATTCTGAATTTGAGTGATGCTGGAAGAGCATATTGCAGAAAAAAATGTTCTCTAAAAATTCAGGAACTATTTCTAATGAGTACATAAAAGAATTCCAGTTCCAACATAGATATGCCAGTGTTCACACTGTTTCTTCTTTCTCATTGCTCTCTCTTCCCAGCATTCTCACAGGACTGGGCAAGAAGGTAATTTTAAATCAGTTTTGGCATTAAAATGATTTTCCACCACAAGAGGCTGATTCATCAAAATCAGAAAGTTCACAATAGCACAGATTTCAGTGACTCTCCTGTTAAAATAATTGGGCAATGCTTTATAAATTTAAGACCACCTTTTATATCCCTGTTAGCTAATCAATGCAGTTGTTGGTTTGAGGATTATTTTTTTTGTTAATTAAAAAGAAATGTGAAAAAAAAAACCAAAAATCAAAAATGTCATAGTTGTAAAGGATAGCTGATTTAGTACAAAAGTCACTTAGCTCTTTTGATTTTGTAGCTTGTCACAATTCAGAGTTGTGTTTTAATCCTAATTGTTGCAAGGCAATTTTATTGAATGCTTTCAGGTGATAGAAACACATTAACCATCTAAATGTAAATTAGATATTTTATTCTCCCTATACACTTTGTGTGACATAAATCAGTGAGCAGTTCCAATACACTACATGCCAGTTACAGTTTTGCAAGCAGCTCTCATCAATATTTAATAATCATCATTAGTTGATTGATCATTTAGATGTCACCTACATTTTCCTTCATACAGAGTCTCACAGTTGTGTGCCTGAGGTCTGATCTGGGACCATCTGTCCCTGAACCTGCCATTGCCATTGCCCTGGTTGTGCTTCTTCAGCTCTTGTTAGCCAAGCTCCTTTGGTTCTAAAATGGAATGGGGAGGCTCTGCTATAAACCACATTTGTTGAGCATTTTACCTTCTGCTGTAAAAACCAACCAGCTTTTGCCTTCCTGAGAAAGATAAATCAACATGTGCTCTGCTGAGAAGCCAGAGAGTGGTGAACCCTCTGTACTTAGTCATTCTGTTGGACACTCTTGATGTAACATGCATTTTCACTTTGACTTTTTTAACCTTAAACTCGTTTCCTTTGTTTTCCCAGATTTTAGGCTGGTGTGTGATAGTTACCACAGCTCTTCTCTCCCTGCTAACCACTTGCTGTGCCAGGTGCCAGTCCAAAGTCAGCCACCTCCAGCTGATGTTCTGGAGGGTGTACACAGAGAAGGAGAAGGAGCAACTGGAGCAGATTTTCCAGCTGTATGCCACCAAGCTGAGTGAGAGGAACCTGAAGTGCTTTTTTGAGAATAAGGAACCAGAAGTGATACCCCTGCCAGCTTTTCAAGCGTGGGAAGATGCTTCCCAGCTCTACTCTTTCAGCAGCAGCAAGCAGCATTATAGCACAATTCACAGGCTAGTAGAAGAAGGCCAGAAAGAAATCAATGAGGAAAGAGAGACAATGCTGGACTTTGCAGACAGAAGGGAAATACCATAGATAATATTTCCAGCTGGTTATTTTTATATCTTACTAGTATAGCATATTTCTAGCTGGTTCCATACCTTGATTTTTTCACAGTGGCCTCTTTCACATTCCTTCCCAATGACAAACTTCCTCCAAAAGGACAGAATGAATTCATTTCCCTTCATCAGTGAAAAGGCTGCAGTCTTCTCTCCCTGAGAGTTTATCTTTGGACAGGTATAAAGCTCCTGTTTTGAGTGGGCTTTGAGCAGTGGGTGCAGCCTGTAGAACTATTAATACTGTTTGTACTGGACCTGCAGCCAGTGGACAACAGAGGGCTCAGAAGGAAATCCCCCAATTTAAGACAAGAAAAGGTTTTTGCAGCAGGCTGATTTCCATTTTTTCTGAATATCTTGGAGAATCTTAGTGACTGGGCTGAGAGGAACCAACAGACAAGGCAGTGAGGCCACTAAAATCAGTGCTGCTAACAAATGGGCTTCACCCCAAGGTCCTGGGCTTTACCTCATCCACTTGGAATTCACCACGTGGCTCTCACAGAGTATTTGCAAAGATTGTATAAAAGAAGAAAAATGTTTCTGCCAAGTTTCTTTCCCTGGGGTGACTGGGCAGGCTTGTATGCAGCTTTTTCCTGCCAGTCTCCCCGAGTCTACAAAAAATCATATTTTTGCACTTTTGAACCAGGTTCTTATCAACAAACCAGGGTCCTCTGCCCAGTTCTTTGCACACTTGCTGTGCTTCCTCAGCAGACAAAAAAAAAACCCCAACCCCTCCATTTGCATTTACAGGTCATTGCTCTTTTTAAAAATAAAATCCAAGAGCTAGCTGCACTGCTGGCATAGAATTTTCTTTGTGTGTTTTGAAGGACTTGTGGTCTTTGGGAAAATGTTTTTGAAGTGTTTTATCCTAGCTGACCCTCTTTGCAGCAGACTCAGAAGATGCTCTATGCCTAAATGCACCTGCTGCAGCTGAAAGCACAGAGACTGCACTGCCAAAATGAAAGTCACAACAGCAGGCATGTCTGACACCATGGCTGGGGCAGTTTTCTCCCTTTCCCATTTGCATTTCTCTTTTTTTTTATGAGAGATGTCCCAACATTTACTGCCCAGCCCCATCTCACTTCCTCCCCATGCGAAGGGTCAAGGGGACACAACCCAACAGAATATCCCATCCTCTGCCTGGGCTCAATTTCCCCTCCCAAAGCCATCTTCCCACACTCTTCCTCACTGGGATACCCCAGAAAACCAAAGCAAGTGGGGGTACAAAGGGGAGGACACTAAGTACATTAAAGAGCTGGTAAGGAAACAGAGAGAACAGATGGGCTGGTGCAAGGATGAGGTCTCTGCTATCAGAACTGAGACTCAGAGGCAAGAGCACAGTTGGCAGAGGGAAGTTGGGAGGACAGATGACACCCTTCTGGGCACCCTCTTTTTCCTCAGGCTCAAAGCTCTGCTCCTGAGCAGCCAGGACCATCTGAACCAGGAGTGTTTCCCAGCTGGACCTTCTCCTTGGTCATGGAGGGGCAATGCCAAGATGCATTCTCCTCTCCTCATCCTTACCCTACTTCATTTTCATGGATAACTCATGTTGAGAGTGTCTCCACCTCTAACTACTTAACTGCCTTAATTACTTTAACTCTGAACTGCTTTCACTCCACACTGAGTGCAGTTAAGTGTATTTAAGCACTTGCTTTCTCCTGGCTGAGAACACTACTGAAGTGAAAGGGTTAAAGAGATGGCTGAAGGGTTAAGGAGATGATGCAAACAGCTTTGTAATTCTGACCAAAGTAACTTTTAACAGCGTTATTTGTAGTTATCTGCTGGGTATTTAACATATATTTTGTTGGTAAGTGCCTCACATAAATATGCTTAAAGACTATTTCAAAATATTTTGCTAAAGAAACATGAAAACATTTCCTGTAGCATATTTTGCCTCAGAAAGGATATACTCCTGCTACAGAACTCCTCCAGTTGCTAAAAATAGTACTTTCAAGATACTGTGCACTTTGTTTGTTCCAATCTTTCCAAGGTCTATGCTTAGCCTACATCTGGGCTCTGGACTACAGCAGCAGCTCTATCACCCTGTGACCTCTCTCCAGACAAGAAAGAGGATCAGGAAAAGGACACCTATGGATTGAAATAAAAACAGATTTAATGAAACAATAAAACTAATATAACACTGATGGAAATATCATGTGTAAAGAGTTGTACTCAGCCCAGTGAATGTCCAGCAGTCACAATAAATGGGAAAGCTGTCCCCAGAAGAGCAATAAGCACCACCTGAAGAACATATCAAGACTGCTCAATAAAAGGGAAATTTCCATAAAAGGAGTAAGTGTCCCCTCTGATTTCAACTTTTTTAATTTTATTATTAGATTTGTGGACAGCCAGGAAAACATTCATCCCATTTTCCCTTCTTACAGTTCCTTTCTGGTACCACTGAGTCTTCCTTCTGCAGAAATTGTGCAGCTTATTCCTAATAGATGTTAGTACCACTTGAAGGTTAAAAACCATTTGATATAATTAGGGATATGATGAGGAGAATCAAGACAGCAGGAGTAATAATATAAAAGTTTAAGATCTGTATGAGATGGTTAAGGCTTCTAGAAAAAGAAAAAAAAAAGTGAGGGAATATATGATTTGGAGTTTGTTAAAATGATTTTTCTTGTTTGCTTGCTGTATTCTCTGGCAAGAGTAGGAGTCAGCTTAAAACAGCAAACAAAAATAAACTTTCTAATTCTCCAAATGGAAAAACACCTCTCAGGGTAGTAGGAATAGAAGAATTTCAGATTGAGCTTAGCAACTGACTTTAAGGTTAGTTGGTATCCTGTTTGGTGTTCTCTTTTCTCAACTCTGATAGGAAACTAACACCTGCATGAAATAATTCTGTGGTTCTAACACCTTGTAAGTACCACTGTGGCTTGCTTTATCAAGAGCATCTGCAAAGCATCTCACTAAAAATCCCTTCTCTTGTGTTCTGCTGATTTATTTTTCCCCACCCTGATGCAATGCTACGTTACAGAGGTAGAAACTGCTGGCTCCTCTCAAGGCCAACCTCTGTGAGGTACCTTTGGATATGAAGTTGTAGATAAAGGGCTGAAGAAGCTCTAGAGAATGTAAATTTGATTTACCTGTGCAATCATCTCTGCAGTTTCAGAGTAACTGCGGCACTTCTTCACAGCTGAACGAGCTAGAAAGTCATCAATCAGCCTAATGCCAATGCCATAGCCCCTGGGGAGAAAACAAAGAGAGTTAGCACTCAAAATGGGGGACTTCTTTCCACCTTTCTTCTCCCTAATCAAAACATGTGCTGAAAGGAATGGCTCTGAGGACACCAGATTTTGCTGGGCCAAATTATTCAAGTGCATTTTGGAAGCAATGTGGGATCTCTGTTCGTGTAGTAATTTAAGGAGTGATATGGGATGTGTATTTAAACAGCATTCATCTTATCCTTGCCAGGAGTATCATGCTTAAAGAATGATTTAATAAATACTAAATATTAAAATAAAAATTTATGAATGCTGTTTAAATCCATATTGTCCATACATCCATTTATATTTACATATATGTGTAAATATTCGATGTTAATAATGTAAAAATAAATACTATAAAAATAATGCACCTGGTTAATACTGCTTTGTCACTTTAAAAAAAAAGATAGGAAAACATGGCACTGACCACTGGTGCTATCTCACTTTTTTAGTTAATATAAAAAATACCTCTGAAAACCAAAAAGCTTGTCTGATTTGAAATAATATGGGTATGAAGAAATAGGAGAGTTACCATGGAAGTTGAAATGGAATACATGGATATAGAAATGAAATAGAGACATTTGTATTAATAATTACCACCACAAAGGACAAACCAGGAAAAAATGTAATTAATCAGAAAATTCCTGGCACTTCTGAGAATTCAAAAGCTAATTGTTGGCCTCAATTAATAAATTAGCATTGCTTCTGTTGACAGAATATTGAAGGTTATCCCCATGATCTCTGTAATCCTAGGCAGTGCTGAATTCATAACAGCCCTAAAGCTGGAAGGTGAGATACAGGTAGACAAACAGCATTACTGATGATGTTGAATTTTTAAAGCCTTTACTTACATTCTATCTAGACAGGTGTTGACATCTTCATCTTTTTCATAGTCCTTGCACAGCTGGGCTACCAAAGCCCCATAGGTGAGTACAAAAAGTTCTCTGCTCTGCCAGAAAAGGTGAAAATGGAAAATGAAGAATATTTTTTTTTTCGTGCTTTTGAGCTGCTATTATAAATAAGCAAAAGCAACACTTAAAGTCATCAAGAAACTTTTACCCATGGATGTGTAACCACTGAAATCCACAGTTCAGGTGTGACAGAGACAGATTTGATCATTGTCAATATCATTAATGAAGATATTAAACAATATAGGTCCCAGTACAGACCCCTGAGGGACACCACTTGTCACTGCTCTCCATCTGGACATGGAGCCACTGACCACCACCCTCTGGATGAAGGGGGAGTGTCAGGAGGATGGAGCCAGACTCTTCTTGGTGATGCCCAATGACAGGACAAGAGGCAATGGGTGGAAGCTGAGGCATAGGAAGCTTCATGTAAACATGAGGAGGAATTTTTTCACTGTAAGGGTTCCAGAGCTCTGGAACAGGCTGCCCAGGGGGGTTGTGGAGTCTCCCTCTCTGGAGACATTCAAAACCCACCTGGATCTGTTCCTGTGTGATCTGGCAGGGGGGTTGGACTAGGTAGATGATCATTTTAGGTCCCTTCCAGCCTCTGACATTCTATGATTCTATTATACTATGACATTTTTCTTTTTTGGACTTGTGACAGAATGTTCCTAATGAGTTAGAAATTTTCAATTACAGGCAGAGATTCTGAGGAAAGTTGATATCTGATTTTTTCTTAGACACACCAATACCTGAGAACAAGAAGGAGAATAACCAGCATCTTTAATGGCACAAAATACTGCTTTTTGTGACCATGCAGTTTAAGAAGGCCTCCTGGGAAAATATTGCATGCAATATATGTAAAACAACTGCTGGAGCTTTAGTAGAATACTAACATCAAATGCAGAAAAAGAAGGAAGTTTTGGTCCATTTATCTTCTGCTTGATAGAATTCCATTCTGTTCCATGTGATCAGCAGTCAAAGCCAACATTCAGACACCAGTAAGACCTTTGCCATTGCTTCCCCCAGATTTTGGCCTTAAAGCCAGATGTTAAGATCCTGTGATGATGCACTCACTGTGCATAGAAAAAAATTGCAACCTTAGGAGGATGAAGAAGGACCCCTGCTCATGCAACATCACAGGGTAGAAATGTTCCTGGTGCAGCTTCTCTTCTCAAAATAAGAGCTATTTTGGCCTCAAGGATTCATGAAGAGGGCAGGACTGGCTAAAAATCATTTAATGCCATAGGCAAGGTGGATGAAATCTCCTAGGGCATATCTCAGTTTTACTGCTCAAACAGACTCCAGGTCCTACAGGCAGGATTTTTTGTCACTGCTTAATAGCTGGCAGCTTGGTGGCAGCTCACAAGAGGGTCCCATTGTAGCTCTAATCACAGAATTATATAAAAATAACAGAATGTTAGGGGTTGGAAGGGACCTAGATATACATACAGGTTACCATTGCCTCTGCTCTCTTACTGGCAAACTCATCCCCATCCTGTCACTTAGTCGTTTGGGGCTACCTGGGAAGATAACAGAATCAAAGACATCAATAGACTAATTGGTTATTCTTACTCCATGCACAATTTTAAGCACACATAACAAAAAAAAGTCTTACTATTTTGTGGTTTTCCTGCTTTCTTCCTGGTTGCCGAGACATGTTGCTTGTGTAACCCTGAAGTACTTGGTTATCAGTTGATAGCAGATTAGCAGCTCTTTTCTTCCTCAAGCAGCATAGTTTTCTCTAAATCACTGTATTTCTTCTTCTCTTCCTCTAAAGTTTTCTCCTTTTTGCTCCTCTGCTGTTTGCATGAGATGTGTTTGCTGCAATCTGTGATGCTGCTGATGCTCCTCCTACTCTTTATGTGGATCCAGCCCTTTGGGAGGAATTGCCTGGCAAGAGATCTACTCCTGGACACAACAGAAATAACTGCTCCATCTCAGAAGAATGATTTCATAGCAAATACACAGCCATAGGGAGGCAAATATTCCCAGATATACACAAATTCATTCTGTTGTGGCAGGTTTTGGTGTTTGGAGGATTAACAGAAGCTCCCCCTCTGCTGAATAAAACACAATTGCAAGCTACTGCTGCACAGCAGTTACTTTAAAAAAATGGTGAAGTTATGACACAATTCAACAACAAAAAACAGGACAGATTTTCAGATTTTTCTTTGGAAAACACAGACATCCTCCCAACTTTCATTTTACATAGAATGAACTGGTGTTTACCACTTTACAATACCATAAGCATCTTTCTTTCTTATTTTTTTCTAGGCACTTTTCTGGCCTTGTCCATTTTGTGAGCAAAACTGTATTAGGTACCTCCCATGTCTAAATTTGAATAAATTATAAAAGCCAGGCATTACAATTCTCTAGAGACTTACTTGCATTTCTAAATTGAGTCAGAGATGGGTTTGTTCTTCAGAGTGTTGAGAAGCAACAAATCTGTTTCTCATTGCAAGAAGCATCCCATAATCCATAAGAAAGTGTGCTGCATTGCATTTGTTCAAGCAGCTCTACAAGATAATCATGAGAATGATTTAACTGCAGTGAAACCATCACAAATACTTCAGGCTACCCATAAATGAGAGGCATTTTATTTATCCAGTTGAGAATATAAGGATGAATTACTTCAGCCTGCATTATTAATGCTGTAATCATGAAGGACCACTGTGGACCAGAGTGCAGTGAGTGGTAAGAACACATCAGCACTGCTTGGAAAATACATAAATGCACAAGTGCACACACCTAAATTCACACAAATAAAAAAAAAAAATTAAGTAGAACTTAATCTTGAAAGGTATGCACATGATGGAGAAAATGAAGCTGAAATGGTGTCCAAAGAAACTGGGATTCAGTGGCTCCAGTGAGGGGCACAAGTCACTGGTGGACTGCACCCACAGCTTTACCTTTTCCTGGCCATTAGAAACCAACATCCCCATCTTCTTCTGCTCCAATAAATGTAAAAATTCTCTCTGTAGGAGAGCTAAGTGCAACTGGTGGAACTGTGCCAGGAAAGCTGGAGAATACAAATTATTCCCACCACAGTCACAACACAATAACTGAGCTCTTGGAAGAAGGAGGTGAGTGAGTTTGAACTAGATCAGGAGGAGAGGGGAGCTGAAACCAATCTCTACCTCCTGACAAGACTTCTTTTTTTCCATAAAAAAGCAAACAAGAGAATAGAAACTCTTTGCTTGTGTATGGGCACGTAGGAAAGTGTAGTGTGTCTTCCAAAAAACCATGTTTTAAAAGAAAATGACAAACTCAGTTCTTAAAAAAATAAAAATAAATGTAAAAAATCATTTCTTCTCATAGATGATGTTCCTGGCAGTGAATTCGAGCTGACAGAGATGTGCAAAGTGACAAGCAAAACCATGGCTGATGTTTGCCCATGTATCCTCTTTGCTTCAGACATCAGCTATAAGCATCTTCTTGCCCCAGAGGCAAGCTGCCTGTCACCTGAGATAGTGCTGTTCTGGATTGCATTCAGTCCCAGCTCTTCTGAGGCATCAGAGAGCCTGAATGTCTACCTCAGGACTCCAAGTTCCTCTGCAAAGGCCAGTGCTTAAAGGTTTGATGCCCAAGCATCTTAACTGGATCCAACCCTGTAGCTTGTTCCAGAATAGGATGACCCAGCAGGATTATTTACAGCACAGCATGAAAGCAAATGCCCAAGAAGTGACACTGCAGCAGTGCAAAGTTGTTGTATTGATCGTGGAAATTGCCTCATTCAACAGCCTTGGGCCACTATAAATATTTCAGTGCTGTACTTCCCTTCAGTCTCACATCTAATGTGCTTCTTGAGTAAACAAGTGATGCTTGGGAAAGCCTTCCTCTCTTGTAAACAAAAGATTTGGGCTCCCAAAGAAAGCTCAGCATCAATCAATTGGAGAGTTTTAAATGGGCTGAGGCATAATGGAAGCCTCTTTAAAAAGTCATCATCAAAAGAATTCTG
>JAOEGS010006136.1:45124-63262 GCA_025447755.1 Corythornis vintsioides | reverse complement strand
TCACTGTCCATAATTGTGGATATTTTCCTGCAGTCACTGCAACTGTTACCTAGTACCTCTGAGTTAATGGCTCTGGCAAAAAAAACCAGTGCTTCTTTCCAAGTGATTGATTAAAATCACTTTGTCTTTGCCCTTACATAATCTGCACAGCTGAAATCAAGCTTTTATATATTTGTTATTCATTTCCCTGCTTGGTGAAAACAAAACTTTGATCAAAGCCTGCATCTTCCTCCAGTGGTTAGAGTGCAGAGCATGGACAGGCAATGTGATATGCACAAAAAGCAAGGTCTGGAGCTGGGTGAGTGACAAAGGTTTGTGCTAGCAGGGACAGTTCAGCCCTGAGAGCGTCCAGAGATGGAGCTGCAATGTACTGAACCAGTGTATTATGAAAATGAGGGCTTACCGTGTGATCAGTAGCACAAAATATTTTATCTGCTATGAAAACCATAGCTTTTCTAAATGATTAAACTCTGAAGCTTCTTTTCAGAATTTAACAAGCTGTGAAAGTTGTTTACAGGGTTGGATTTACAGCACCAGTGTTTTTGGAATGCAATGTACTGACAAGGAGACAACATCAATGAAACACCATCTTTTCCTCTGCATCACTGTTCTCTGCTTTGCTAAAGTCTATGCCATATGAAAAAAATCCCTTCTACAAATAATTACCTAAGACCAATAGGAAGTTTCCTGATTTCCTTGAATCTACTCCATACCCCCATTTCCCACATGCAAACATGACATGTGAGCAGCCCAGGCCTGGCTCCCCATCTCCAAAACAAACCCAATGTGCACCAAGAAGCCACAAGTCCATGTAGAGAGGTTATTTTGAAACCAGCTTCTTCTTCCACTGGTTGCCATGGCAAATTAGCATCTCCCATGGTGCTGGCTTTGGGAAGCCAGGGAAAAAGACATGAAAGTTCAGGCAACTGTCATTTTTCTGTGTACAAAAAGCAGGCTGTGTGGGGTAGGGAGGAAAAAGGCAATAGCCTTACTTTAGTCATCCATAAATTAACAAGTCAGACCCACCCATACATGCTTACTGCTGAATGGAAAGGGCAACCCACAGGGAATCATTTTAATGTGGGATGACTGTCCTTTAGAAAAATTACCCTTCCAGTGTCTAGGGAGGCTGCCTAAAGATTTCTTTAGGACTGCATGTTTAATGCAAGGGATGTGGAATACTAACTTATTTTCTAGCTCTGTATTTATTGTTTTTTTTGTCTCAGAATTACAACATATTTACTCTTAGGCAACTAAGGAAAAGATGATTCAATTAAATGTACAAAGAAGTTCAGTTATGATGGCACTTCACAGTAGGCACACGGGGCTGAGGGGGGAGCTCACTGCCCTCTACAACTCCCTGGCAGGAGGGTGCAGAGAGGTGGGTGAGGCCTCTGCTCCTGAGTCTCTAATGACAGAAGCAGGGCAATGGGCTGAAGTAGCAGCAGGAGAGGGTTAGATTGGATATTAGGAAGAAATTCTTTATGGAGAGAGTGGTGAGGCACTGGGACAGGCTGCCCAGAGAGGTGACAGAGTCACCATCCCTGGAGGGGTTTCAGAAACGAGTTGCCATGGTGCTTCAGGACAGGGGCAGCCATGGAAGGGGCTTGTGGGTTTTTTTTTTTCTAATGGTTGGGTATTTAGGTGGTTTTTGTTGTTGCAGGTGTGGTTGGACTCTGTGATCTAGGTCCTTTCCAACCATGATTATTCTGTGATTCATGAAACAATGGTCCAGAGTTTTGTTACTAAAGCTCTGCTTAAATGTAAATGTAAGGAAGAAGGGGCAGAAATCCAACTGCTGTTCTGAATGCAGCATCTGGCAAGAAAGTAAGAAGAAAAGAGCAGCTGTACTTAGTAAGGCTATATGCCATCTAACCCATCATGTGGCATGTTCACAGAGACCTTGGGAGGCATCTGCATTTCAAGGTAACATAAACCTGTCTTGTCTGTCCATCTGTATTTCCTCTTCATCCTCCTTTTAGAGGAGGATTATTCAATGTAGGAACACCCATAAATACTTTGATGCAGGCAGATCCATGTTATGAAGTTCGACTAACATGTAAAAAATAGTAAGATGCCACACTGTCCATTTAGTGTGTCAATGATACCACAATTATATCTGATTAATTAGTATTTCTAATACAAAACAAGCCCTCCATATCACACATGCAGCCAGATCTTGCCAGGGCAACACACAGATCAAGTATTTTGGAGGAAAAAGTCCTCAAGCCAAACATCCAAGCATCTAGCCTACAATTCTGGTCACAACAACAACTAAGGATGGTTTGAATTCCCTTAAGCTTTTTCCTCTCTCACTGCTAGGACCAGGGAAACAGGGAGGTACCAGAAGAAGACAAGGAGGTTTTGTGAAGAGCCCCCTTCAGCAGGGTTGACTGGTGTGGTGTGTACATCCCCATGGCTGCACAGAGGCTTTCCCCTCTCCAGCACTGAATTCAGAGCACCATCCACCTGAATCAGAGAGGTCTGTCTGCTGAAAAGGCAAGATGACATTTTCATGAACCCACAGAAAGCCAGGAATGGCAGATGGTGTGTGTATGTGCAGGGAGAGTGGTGGAGGAAGGAGTGAGTGGTTTAAAATAAGTATCTGTCCCAAATACTGTGCAAACTACAAGGAAACTGCAAGTATGGGTAAAGTGAACAAAACAGAAGGGAAGGAAATAATTCTCTGACAAAGATATAGGGAGAATGCTGGAGTGTGATCAGTGGGATTAGCCTGTAACCCTATGGATCCAGCAAGAAAACAAAGCATCAGAGAGCCAGGTGAAACAGGGCACTTTGTGCTTCACACCCATCAGACTGAATGTGTGTGAGCTGCACTCCCCAAGACATCTCCATGTGGAGCTACAGCAAAGTCATCAGCAGCCAAGTGAGAGCTGATAAGCCCAGAGGGAGCAGTCAGATGACATGTCTGCCTGCTGCAAGCCTTCCTCAGACGGATCCCTTCCCTCTCCCTGTTGAAATAACCACTCCCATTTCAGCAGATAAAACCCATTGACAGTCACAATGTCCAGGCCACACTCAAAAATACTGACAGTGTGCAAAGATCCTGGTAGGTAAAGCTGCATTTTTCTGAACATGTTATATAACTAGAGCAAATCCATCACTGTCTTGGAGATCACCATAGAAACAGGCTGACAAGTCTCAGGGAGGGAGGAGGAAGCCCTGATCTCAGTTTGGAAAGCTGTTGATGTGACTGGTCAAACACACAGACCTCCCTCCCTTCCTCCCTCATTTCCAGCACCATGGACTCCCAGTGCTCGCTTGCTCTCAGCTCCTGGCTGCAGGACTGGAGGGAGGATTTCCTACCCCTGGGAGCAATACGTAAGACACTGAATCATTTCCTAGCAGAGAGAACAGGCTCTATTCCAAATTAAAGATCACAACATAAAAATAGCTTACTTGCTATTTCTGTAAGAAAGAAAAGACTGCTTTAAGCATCTCAACTGCCAAACAGAGGGGTCCCTGAGCACTTGAACGTGCAGGGGCTGCTGCTGTTACCTCCCTTTTGGTGCCACCTGGAGCAGCTTCCCAACAACCTGGCCCACAGGAACAGACAGAAATTACACCACTGATGAGGCCTGAGGCTAGAACTGCTCTGCTCAAGGGGGAAAATGGGTGAAATAGAAGCATAATGTTATTTCAAGAGGACATGTACTTAGGAGACTAACTTCTTACAGCCCCTCCATATTGAACAAGAAAAGTTTCTGTGGGCTTTGTTCTTTGCTAAAGTATCTTCCTGGACATGCACCCGCTTTTCAGTGGCCTTCACATCATGTGAAGTAGGAAATGTGTGTGTTTCCACAGAATCCTTCAATCAAACACACAACAAACAAAATGATTGAATTAATAATTCATAAATACTAATTGTATTTGACTGGAGTACTCAATCATTCCCCTGGTCATTGAAAATACACTCCTCAGCTTAAAGTACTTCTCTACATTTCAACCTGATGACAGCAAATCTTTTAATCACTCTCATCATTTTAAAACTTCAACTTAAAACCATTCCAATCCTTCAAACTGAACTGACATGTAGTAAAAAAAAAATAAAAATGAATGTCTTTGCACTTCATTAAGTGCTCATAGACTCCGTTTATCTCGGGCTTAAAGATCCCTGTGGCAAAGCTGTGCCATGAAGTGCCCTCAGTGTAAGTACACTGTGTATTTACACAGTCATTCTGGCTCAGTGCCATTTACACTGCAGTGACACACACAAAATCATCAACGGGTGCTACTAAAGCTAAACCATAGTAAATTTGGCTTTGTTTCATGTTACTGTCTGTGTTTTAATATGCTCAAGTGAATTC
Source organism: Corythornis vintsioides (assembly GCA_025447755.1). Lineage (NCBI taxonomy): Eukaryota > Metazoa > Chordata > Aves > Coraciiformes > Alcedinidae > Corythornis > Corythornis vintsioides. Next base: position 58,934 of record JAOEGS010006136.1, on the reverse strand, counting down.
TATTTCACACCACTATCCTTGGCATGTTGATTTTCTGTCTATTTCTGTAGTCCCAAACCAAGTGTTTTTTACACAGTTACTAATGCAGGATGTTAACTACAGCAGAGATCCACACAATTCTTTTTGTCCATATCATTCTATTATACCCTATGATCACGCTTCTTGATATATTAATGTTATAATGCAAATACAGTGGTATCTTTTACTGAAATATTTTGCTATGTTTTATTTCTTCTAGTGAATTAAAGTCATTCAGGGAGGCGTTGGGCTGAAAAAACTACTTTCTCTGGAAATGTGCACTTTAGCTGTGGCCGGAGAAACCTTTGGGGAAATCACAACTTAAGCAGATGACTTTCAGTGTTTATCTAACAAACTATTACTACAAAACAAGAATTATTCTTCTTTCAGTACTGTGTCCAATTTTCACAGACAGAAATGCTCCTGAATTCACTGTTCATTATTCCTAAGTGCTTTGGAGATATAAATTAAGCTGAAATACAGCAAAACCATCTCCCCACATGAACCACTCCTATGTCTGGCCATGCTGAATGGCAGCTGATGCTACTGGTTCTTCATGCAAGGACACTGAGAAGCTAACAGGACCCTACAAAGAGGTCCAGCCCCCAGCCCTCTGAACAAGCCTGCCCAGGGCTCCTATCCTGGTGATGGTCCCCCACAGCCCCCAGAAAGGTGTCAGTATGGCTGCATACAGTCTCTATATACTCTAGCAGGGACAGTGAACCCACCCTTGGCTTCATCCCGCACAGGAGACTCCTGCCTTGCTCATCCTTTCTCTCACGGGTGGCTCTAGCTAAGTGGAGCACAGACAATAGGTTTGACACATCCTTTGGGATCCTTTCTCCTGTGCTCTGCACCTTTTGTCTTCTGTGTGATCAAGAAAATGCATCTGGTAATAAAATGCAAATCCCCCCTTGTCATGTAATGAAGTGCTCCCATGCACTGCTAAAAAAAAATGTCTTTGGGAAGCAAGTTAAGAGGCTGCTGCATCTGATTCTCTACGTGTCTTAATAGACATGACTATGAATATTATTACTACGCATAAAAATTACACTACTCTTATCCTAAGAACAGCAATAATATTCCACTATAATGTTCAGCTCTCACCTCATCTGGCTGCACATTTCACAAGCTGAATGTATGTACTCTAATGAAATATTTCTTCAATTCATCTTACTTCACTTGTCCTCAATTAGACTGAGTTATGACTGGTTCTTCTAATACAGACATTTCTTTTCTTTCATTCCATTTAAGACCAAGCTTGCAAGGAGTGCTTGCAAGCAATTCAAAACATCACATCGGCTTTGCTGTCCTCTGGATCTTTTCAGAATTATTTCTGATTTTTATTTCTTTTTTAACATGGAATTCACGTAACAAACAGAGGCTCGTGACTGTCACGGAGAAAAAAAAATCTTCACTTTCTTTGCATTGCTTTCCATTTCCCTAATGAATTGAAGATCTAATTTTTGTGCTTTTTTCTACTGTTGACATATTCTGGAGAGATTTTTACTTTGCTAGTTTACCAGTGATAATGAGAATTTCTTTTTCTCAGAGGGACCAGAGAGTTTAAAGCTCAGCAGCATGAGAGGTTGGGATTGTTTTTGCCAGCTCACATTACCTTTAAATTTATGCAAGATGAATCTCACATGCCAAGTTTTCAAAATTAGTCTAGAGCCTCTCACAATACCCTATATTTTTCACAAAAGTTTATGGGCCAAACTGTTGAAAGTTTCCCCTGGATTTGTTTCCAGGTTTGGAACATGCAAAAATCACCTGCACAACTGATCCACCTGGCTCTGCTCCAACCACCTCTCTGCAACACCTGCCCAGATTCAGGTGGTGTTAGTTGTGGATCACCCCCAAAAGCTGGTGTGGGCAGGACTGTGGGAGGTTTCATCCCCTTTGCCCTGCACAGTCCTCCAAGATGATCTGCACACCCTAAAACTCAAAGCACCCCACAGAGCAGGCAGTGAGTCTCTTGGCATCGTGGTGTAAAACATCCTGGCAGGATGCAACATGTCTCCTGCAGTCTTAAGGACACTGAACTGGAACACGTGAAAGAATAGTTGTTATTATTACCTTGGAAGCCCTTGGGGAGAGCCAGGGCAACACTGTGCAGTGTGGCTGTGGGCAGGCTGCTCTGCAAGCTACTGCCCCTACACAGCACAGATGCAAACCAATTCATGCCCAGAAACTGGTCCCTCATCTGTCCAAACCTGCTACAGCTGGAATCTGCACTGGAACTTCTTTGTATGCCAAAAAAACCCAAAACACTACTATTTTTAAAAAAACCTTCTTTGAAAAAAATAATAACTTTCCTGTGATAAATAATCCAAATAACTCCTTCAGAAATTCTTTGAAGACTGAAACTAGAGTTTGACAGTGACTCAAAAGAATGTATTTTGACATTGATGAAAATGTTAAGCATTTATCTCTCAATAGGTTTTAGGGATATAGGTGTTCTCCTAAACAAAGGTAAAAGTCTATTATTTATATACATTAACGTATTTTTATATATAGGAAAGTTGCAGTTCTCTTTTAAACTGGAGCATTAAAATGTCTAGATTAGAAGAATAAAAAACATTTAAACCATTCAAAACATCACAAAAGTCAGGAATAGTTGCCAGTTTTAGATGAATCAGGGTGAATATTATTTTCTTGAACACATTCACCAAAGCATGTAATTTACACTGCCCATGCTCCATCATTACACCCAGCAATTGCATTTGCATCCTTGCCAGCTTCTTGAGAAAATGCTCCTGGTATGGTCCAGCTTCTCAAACGACTGGGGACCACAGAGTACAATGAGTGTTGAAGGGCAGCAGTGAAAGGGTTACCTTTTCCTAAGTTATTCATGCCAAGAAGGTAATTTTCTGTACAAAGAAGCCTTGCAATCAGTCATTTATAATTGGACATAAAACCTGAATAAAAGACAGTCATGGTTATGGTTTTCTCTCATACATTATGGATTTCTCATTCTTTTTCTTTCACCAGTTTCATGTAAAGCTGTTCTCAGTTTGCATCAGAAAACCGTGGTGGTGTTCAGTGTTGACTTGACTGGCATTTTACTCTTAAGTGTGCCCATTTTTCTGTCCCATTTGGATTCAGAAAATGAGTTCAGAAGGAATGGCACTGGGTGAGCCAGGCTGGCTGTGCTGCTTGGCATTCCTTGCTCATACACTGCAGTGTCCCCAGACCACCCCCTGATACAAGTCTCAGGCCCTCAGGACACCTCCACAAGACTCTGCTTCACCCTTGCATTAGCTGTCATCTCTGTTGCTTCTGACCATGCAGATAATTTCGGAAATAAATCTAACAGTGAATTTGTAATGTGAATAATGCAAGAATAACACTCTGCAGGGTAGTATTTGCATAGGGTTTTAATGCAAATATCTGTGTTTAAGACTTCAAACACACACTTTAGGTTACCTTTTTTTTTTTTTTTTTCACTTAATGAATATTCTCTGCTGGACTATTTAGAGATCACCTACAAGAATCTTTGTTTACAGAGTAAGTTAATTAATACAGTCAATACAGCAGGGCACAGGGGTGAGCCTTTTTTTATCTGCTCCAAACACATTCTGGTCTGCTGGTGTCAAATAGTGTGACATGGTTCAAAAGCAAGGCAAGTTTCTTGACCAAGTAGCTAAGGTTCATGAACCTTCCATACAAACCTCCAGCAAATCTTCAGTGGCCTTGGGCTGAAATAATATTTCCCTTAAAGCCACGTGAAAACAGTTACACTGAATCCCTTCGAACTAAAACTATATGAATGAAAGTTCACCTGTAGATAAGACTATTCCAGCTTAACATAAAACCTTTGGTTCAAGTGGCCTCTGAAGGCTGTGGAGCTGGGGTTTAAACACTGGGCTTCTGCATCCCAGCCAGGTGCCCCAATTCCCTGGCTACAGCTTGCACTGGAGCAGGACACTCCATTTGTCTTGTCAGAGCTGCTCCAAGATGAAGTTGGGAAAAAGGTGTAGTAATGACTGCACTGCACGGCAGTCAGCACACCCAATTAGGAGACTGATCTCTTGATTACAGCCCCCTGTTCCACCGACTAATCATTTACAGCTACTTAGAGCAATTGGTAAACAAACAAAGAAATAAAATCATGATGCTGGGGGAATTTGCAGGGAGTATTTATAGCTCAGGTTGATGCTGCTAACAAAACCAGAGAGAACAGTATTGATTGCTGATTCAGGGCTTCATTCCACACACCAAACACAGAACCAAAGCCAGGCACCATGAACTCTACTCGCTAATGGCCACTTTCTGAAAGCTCTTTGCCCCTTGCTGCAGGGGATCTCATTTGGATACACACTTAGTTGGTTAGTAAGTTGGAAAGGCAGGTTTGCACTTCTGCCTCTCTGAAGGTACCTTCCATTGGCACCAGTTCAGACTGGGAAGTAACCAATGGAGAACATGGTGAAGTGCAGACAAATGCTCTGCTCCAAGGAAAAGGACTGTGTGAGCATCCTTCAATTCCAGCAATGCTCCTTGTCAGCCCAGGAACACCTCTTAGGATTTCCAGCCAAACAATCTCATTAGCTTCTCTGACAGAAATTATTAGCTGTAACATTTCTCTCGGCTTCACAACACAATTAAGGTGGGAGGAGGCCTCCAGAATGGTCCAAGAAATATTCTCTGTCAAGAGGCACAGGCAAAGACCCCACGAGAGTATTGCTGGCTCTAAAAGCTCTCTTAACATGCAAAAAAGGAGAAATATTTCCATAATGCTGCAGGCAATACCAGTCTCTACAGTTCAGGGAAATTCACTTTGAAGAATATGGATTGTAGGCAGCCATCTACAGCCACCTATAAAAACATCTGACATAAGTCTGGGGTGCAAATCCATTTTTCTTTTAAACTAAGAAAGCTCAACGCTGTTTTAGCTGAGCATACAGAAAAACAAGACAAATGAGGAGCTGATAGTGAAAACTCAGTAAATACCTTCATTTGTTTACTGATAAAACAAAATGACATCTAAAAGACAACTCCATTATCATTTGCTGAGGATGTGGAAATCAATTTTTTAGTGTTTTCTCCAATGTGAATAAAGCTTTACCTGCTTCTGTCCTTATCTGTTACAAAGGGCTTTCATCTGCAGTGAGGGCAGCACAAGGAACATTCCCTTGCAGTCTGTGGTACCTGCCATCACTGAAACCTCTCATGAGAATCCTTTCTAAAATGAGAAAGTGAGCCAAGGGAGCTCAATACAGAATAGCAGAGCCCTTTCATAAATGGATGAATGAAAAACTGAGGAACTTGATACAGAAAATACAAAATATGGGAATACTGAATGCTTATCCTGAAAACAATTCCAACACAAAGAGTTTCTTTTCCTACCACAGGGCATCCATAATCTCAAGTAATTAGAAAGACGCTAACGGTGTTGGAAACTGGAACCACTTTTTATGGATCCTCACAGATGTCTAGATAGCATTTTATGGTAATTATCACACCCAGATTTTCTTTTCTTATTTTCCTTTTTTTTGATTGATTGCTTTTCAAGTTGTGAGTGGGCATATCTTAATTAATCCCAACAGGATTTCTGAGATGGTGATGCACTACCTAGAATCCTGCTCAACTAATGTCTGATTTCAGTGTGCTAAAATAACCCATGTTTGGTCTAATGACTTTCAGTTGTACAGGGAACCACTAGGTGCTCCACCACAGTACCTGAGTTACTGAACTCTATATAGACAGAAACAGTATGGGTTCAGACTGCATTGGTATTTTGCTACCATCACGAAAAAAAAAAAGTTAAACTAATAAAAAGATCTGTCTTTGAACTAAAAGCCATGTAAACCAGATACTGTCCATGCCCCCCATCAGGAGCCACACCACTCCTGTCACGAGAGGCACACACAGACCCACAGAGCACAGTGGGAGAGAACACTCAGATACAAACTCACCAAGAAACACTTGCTTATCCCACAGGAGTATCTTAAGCCTTTGCCCAACCACCACTGTGGGAATGTTTGAGCAGAAATAAAGCTGCCTGAATTGGTGTAAAACCCATTTGGTGCTGCTGCAGGCAGGAGGCCTTACCTACGATTGAGGTCCTCCGAAGCCCCAGGAGGGCAAGAAGCCCCAGGAGGGCTAGCAGCACTGAAGGCTCATTTTATTGGCATTAGAACCTGAAAGCAGCTGGCTTTCCCAGGGAAATAATAAGCCTTTTTTTGCATTTAATATTTAAAATGTGATTTAAATGTTAATAATTAATGCCAGCCTCCTTTTAATTTCTCTCGGTGAAAGCGTATGCTGCAGTCTATTCCATTTCCAGTGGGAAGAAAACTGTGGGCACTGTAGTCTTTTGTGATTAAAGCATTACAGTAGCAGTGTGAGCCTGCACAAATGCTAATTTGTCATAATTTTCTCTTAGGATAATATTTACAGTATTTCTGAGGCTATGTATGTGATCAGCATTTTGTACCCACTTGGCAGTTTTCTCTGAACAGCTGCTTTCGTGGCTTGTGTTCAGCAAGGCCTGGTTGTGGCATGAAGGCTAATCCAGCTGCAGCCCCATCACATGTACTGCTCACTGGCACCCTGGCAGCTTCCACAGGCTTTGTTCTTCATGACAGACACACCCCTGCAACTCAGAGGAGGAAGCCTTTGGGCAGGCCAAGAGGGCCAGGATCTTTTGTTAACAATGGTCACCGCTGTATTTAAAAAAACCCCGAACAAACAACTTGTATCCTTGAAAAGTAGTGGATGAGAGGAAGGAAGGAAGAGAACTTGTTAAAAGCAAGCCATAAAGAGCCATTGGCCTTCCTCTGCTCCCTCCTTCTTCTGAAATCCAATGGAGCTGAAAACAGTTTGCACATGCACTAGAGGAACAGAGAAGTTGACACAGGAAAAGAAAATAAAGAAAATCCAGCCTGCACAGATAAAGCTACCAGAGAAAAATGATTTTAAAACTTAAAGCTTCCAGAAACACTTAGCTATTTTAATATAGCCTAAAAGAAACTGGCAGAATACATTTCAAAGAGCATAAAAGAGAAAAGAGAACAACTCATCTAGCACTATCATAAAAAGTGAAACAAAAACGTTCATCCCAACACCTGAATTTATACTTGAACAAAGGAGAGATGAAAGGACACAATCACGTGGAGCTGAGAATAAGCTATTTCAGTGTATACAGAATGTATTTGAAAATGAGTGTCTCTGTGACTACAAGGGATAGAACATAGGAGCTGCCTGAAAAATCACCTAGCCTCTTTCCCTGCTTTGAGACTGACCCCATCACAACCAGAATGACTGCTAGGGATGGCAGTCTATCCTGTTCCTCAAAGGCTTGAAGAAGACTCTTTCCCAGGGAAGAAGTGCTGAATATCTCACCAACTCCTTAGCAAGCCTACGCCCGAGAATCTCACTGCAGACACCAGCAACACAGCACAGACATCAACCTTGTTCTGGCTAATTGATTATCTTCTTGCTGCAAGTGACATGAGGGCTGACTGGTGGTTTATCTCCTGTCATTTGTATTTCAAAACACAGCCTTGAAACAAATCACCCCCTTCACACATCCAGCAAGACAGAGGGAGTGCTGAAATAAGGTGTGGGAAAGCAGCTTCACAGCATTATTAAACAGAGCATGTAACCCTTCCAGACTGCTTTGTATGCACCTACATCACACAGCACAGAACAAATCAGTAATTCCCATCTCCAAGAAGAAATGTATCTCTAACCCAACATTTACCTCAATAAAGGATAATACTGCAGCTACACAACTGTGAAGTCAGCATGCCATAAATCACTACTAGAGCTTTCCCTTTTCAAAGAGAAAGAATATTTTTTCCCCTATAAATTAAGAGATAAACAGACTTAATGAATGAATCATACTTATCTGTTGACTTAAAATAATTTCAAGTATGTCAGAGATCCTATAAGGTAAAATCTGATACCATATGCTGTACAGTCATCTAATATTGACGAAAGGCTTGAAATGCTTGTGTTTGAGTACAAGATGAGAAGGTTTATGGAATTATCTGAAGTCAGATGTAACTCTCAACCTTGCTACTGGTTTTGAAGTTCTCTGCATGCTGAGGAACACACTTTCATCTGCAGCCTTGCTCAGTGGAAATAACTAGAAGAAAGTTAAACTAATTACCACAGGTGAGCTTGGATGTCTGCTCCAGGTATAACTTCACTTCTGCCACTGCACGTATGTTCTCCTTCACTTCTGACACCAACGAGAGGTGTTCTGGACTCACTGGCTTTGCATGATAAGCCTGACAAAGCCACAGGGAAACTTGCACTTTTGGAACACCACGGGTTAGAGTAAAAAGCTTTCCCAAACAGCAGCAGCAGCCTTCTATTTAATGCCATTTAACAGCAAAATCCACAAAGCGTTTCCTTGTAGTCTCCAGCTTGTGAAAATTCAGTATATAAATGAGTATAAAATACCTCCTGCTTCTTGTGTGGCAGCGTAATGCAGACAAGGAGTCTGAAAAGAAAAAAATCACAGGTTTGTCCCTGCTGTTCAGAAACTCACCATGGCCCTTGCAGTTCAGAGCCTGGCTCCCACTGTTTGCTTCAGCACATCACTGATCCCAGCCAAGCTGAGACAGGCACACGAGGGGCTGCAGGATGGACACACGAGGAGCAAACACCCCAAATCTCTTTTGGAAAGAAAGGCTCCATCATGACAAACACAGGTAACCAAGGGGAACTTTCATTCCACAGTAACTTACAGAGCACAACCCTGAGAGGAGTTACAAGCATTTCAGCACTGCACAGCTCCAGTGCAATTATGGCAGGCTTTATTCTTGTGAAAATGATTAAGCATGAAACCTGTATTTCAGTCAGGCCAGTTTCAGCACTAACACATTGCCCTGGGCAACTTCTGACATAAGGGAAGGAACAAGCTCATCTAGCACTGGCTTTTATAGCTAGTGAAATGAAACAAGAAATGGGGACAGGAGGGAAAAAAAAGGAACAAACAAATTTTCAGGTATCCCAGAGGTCACAAGGGCTGTGCAGATTTGGTCTGTGTACTCAAAGGAGTCCTCTCCAGAGTCACAGGTAAGAATCAGGGGGGGTGGGAAATACATAGAAATGTGGTCTTGAATGAATGAATACATATGCCACCCTAGATGCTGCAGTTAATATACTGTAATAAAGAGATGTGTTTAGACTCTATCAAAGGTCTTCCTTCTCTTCTGAGGAGAACTCTGTCCATTCTGCCTTTGATCCCAATCCAGGTGCTCCTGAACCTAGAGTCCAGCTCCTGAACCTGATTCCTGTCTGCTGTGGAGTCCAGTGTGTGACCAGTGTCTGCTGCAGAGCCTCAGTGGTGTCAGTGGCCTCACTGCCATCGCGGGGTGTGTGTGTGTGTGTGTGTGTGTGTGTGTGTGTGTCAATACTAGTTCTCTATATATTTGTGTATGTTCCATTTCATTATTAATACTTCCATTAAAGCTGTTTTAGTTTTTTAATCCATAACCCTCTCTTACCCCCTTTCTCATCTCCTTTGGGGAGGCAGGGGGTGTTAACAGAGAGCATCTGTTACAGGTCTAGCAGGCTGCCCTGACCCTAACCCCTGACAGATGTTAGACCAGACACAAACCAGCAGCTTCTCTTGACTCAGCAGGTTCAGCACCTTGGCACAGGCACCTTGCAGTGTCTCGGAGCATTCCAGCTCCCAGGGACAAAGGTATGAGGAGAGTTATTGCTCAGAGGTTTGTGTGCATCAAGGCACAGTGTTTGCATAGCAAATGTCTCCTTTCTCTCTGACACAACCCTAATAATGATCTATATCTTCATTTTTTGTCATCTGAGCATCTTTGTGCTCAGGTCCTCCTTTTGACACACAGTCACTTCTAGTGCAGGCACTGTCATAGCAGCAGAACAAGGCAGGCTTAGTGGCAGCCACAAAACCAACACACAGACACTGAAAAGAATTTAACTCGTACAATGATGCATGGATCTGTTTGATGATTTATGATAAACACATATCCTAAGTGATATCTTCTACCATGTGCTTTCAGAACACAGTAAACATAATTTCCCTGCATTTCCTTGCTAGGATATCAATCACAAACAATGAATTCACCAGGGATTTTTCAAGTTACCTGACCTGACAGTATTTTTATATGCTGCCATGAACCTACCACCTGAGAATCTCAGCAAAAAAAAAAAAAAAATATGAACAGTCTCTGACATATACTCTTTATCTTAAAGATACAGATCTCAGTTCCAGAGAGCTTAAGGGTAGCTCTAATGTCACTGAATACTACCATGTCAGAGCTAGGCATCTACCTCAAGCCAATCAGTACAGTTCCCTAGAAAGCTGATGAAGTGAATGCACCTCCAAAGGTCACTTAATTCCATTCCAAAATGCTGGGCAGAGGGAGGATGAACTACCTGCTAGAAGTCAATCAGTTTCTCCTTTTTATGACCACTCAGGAGGCCTAAATGCAAGTTTAGGCTTCATGCCTTTCTTCTGCATACTTAAACCACAATCATCCACCTATTTCTGAACATCTGAGCTGCTTTTCCACATCTGAAGCATGTGGAAAACACTCTTCCTTCTCCAGGAAAGCCTCCAGCCATATGCAAGTATCTCAAAGGGAGGAGACCTCTGCTGATCACAATCCAGACCACAGAATTTTCTGTTAAAGCCCTTAGGACAAAAAATTGTAGACAAAGAAAATGTTAAGGTGCTGCATGACTTACAATTTTAAAGAATTCCATTTTTTTCCACTGGAGAAACAGATGACTTGGCTACTTAGCAAGGTGTGCAGGTATCCACTTTCCACCTGCAAACCTTCCACTTGAGCAGGGCAGCATCCTCCTCAGCTGGAGTTTGCTGATGAGCATACTGCTAAAAAGTTGACTAGTTTTCTTCCTATTAAATCACAGTCCTCCTTGTCTTTCTGTCTTCCCAATTATTCTCGTTCATCATATTTTTTTCACTCCAAATCTGCATAATAATCCTACTTTTTTTTTTCCTAGAAACTTTCCTGCCCTTATTAACAGCACATAACAATGAACCAATGGCCTGCCTCTACTTCTGGAAAGTTAATTTCAATGTACATTCTGCACAAGTCATAACATTTTAGCTGGCTTGGGGACTGCTTGAACTTAGAGGCCTCTCTGTGTGACAGACAGACACATTTGTTCAATCTGTTTTTCCAGTCCCTACAGGCTCAGTTACTATCAAACCATGTAATTAGGAAATGGGTGAGCTAGAAGATGTATAGAGGAAGGGATTTGTTTATTTCTTCATCCATCTAATACTTGCATCTATAAGTAATGTGGTGGATTTGAATCATCTGCTAGCAGCAAGTATTCTGAAAAAGAATGTTCTTCCTTCATCTCCAATCATAACTAGATAAATATCCTTTTAGTAAGTGGAGGATGCTATAGAAAGAACACAAACTTGGACAATGTAAATGTTAAGGCTGACATTGGCATGGTGATAGCTTCACAACCCTAGATGTGTATGACCAGTACTTACCAAAAGCTGACAACCTTACACATGCTGGGTTTTGTCTGTTTTCTTGTATAAATCTGTAAGAAACAGCTCAGTCAACAAGGAGCAAGACCTTCTGCAGAAGGTTTGTGTACCTAGTGCAAGGGGGATGGCTGACACACTATTACAGCTACTGCTCCAAATGCAACTGCCAGCTCCCAAGAGCTCTGGAGAGAAGCACCAGGAACAGATCACTCCATACTTGCCCTACCTCTCATACTCTTTAAGGCTCTTCAGAGGAAATACAGCCTCAGATAAAGCAAATATACCCAGCTCTTTAGAGCCTGGCAGAAATGAAAATTCATTCTCTATTGGTCTGCTCCCTTCTATATACATTAAGTTCAGTTCAAAATTGCAAAGGAAAAAAAAAAAGCTTAGAGCAGGTGATGCGGATTAAATCTCATTGTATATGACAAGAACAAGGCTAATTCCTTTTCAGATCAATGCTAGCATGTAAACATACAGTAAAGGCACTCCCAGCACATCCTGGGACATACTCAAATCTTCCCAGAGTGTTTGGTCTGACAGATACATTATCATTCAATTAATAAAAACACACCCCAAGGCCCCTAAGTAAGAAGAAATCTCAGTCCCATGCAGCAGCCACAACTTTTCAAAGAATTGTAAAGCTTTTTCCAGGAACAGCACTTCCTACACTTTTTGGGTGATGGCAGAGTGCACGGGGGATAAAGATATTCATCAGGTGGTGGCCAACCTGAAGTTTCCCTCCCAGATGATGTCTGTGAACACTATGGAGGCTTGGGGGATTTCTTTTGTTCCCCTTAAACAGTGCAGATAAACTGCATTCTGTCACAGCTGGTGGCTGAGTCCCAGCAGATCTCTGATCTGCACATAGTGTGACTATTTTTAAGCCAGCAATGAATCACCAGCAGGAGGACAAGACAATATGCTGAAGCACACACTCTAGGTAGTTGAACTGTAGAACAAGCTCTATTCAGTAATTTGGCTATTTCTGGAAGAAATGAACCACATGAGTAGCAGGTGTGTATGCTAATAGAATGACTTTGGGCTTTAATTAAGCTGTGTTTCCCTACAGAGTAATTACATATGTTGTTTACTCAACTTTTTAAAAGACTATGAAAAAACCCTTGTAATCACTTTACTTCCCAGGCTACAAATACAAGATCTCAAGAACTTTAAAAAAAAACCCCAAACAAACTAGCAAACACATTTAGTAGATCCTGTACACATGTAAAATAAACCCATGCTAGGGACAATTTCATAAAGGAGTTTCTGTAACAGCTGGTGTTATCTGAACTCCCATCAAAACCTGCTTTGTCTCACACAATGCCACTGATTCTGCTGAGTGTGATGGGAAATTATACATTGGCCATCAGAAAACTCATCTAACCCAGTAGATATTGTAAAGTACTATTTGAAATAGGACCTACAGAGCCTAAAGAAAAAATAATATTTAATAAGCCATTGAATTCCTAAGCTTAAGCTTAAGAAATACAGGAGTTTCTCAAAGCTTTATCACTGTGGCTTGCCTGTTCAGCTGAAGAGAGAGACTTTGTGGGGAAACAATTTGCAGGAGGCAGTAGGAACCCTTGGACACGAAGCTGATTGAGCCAAATGTGACACTGACATGGAGAAATACAGACACAAACAGCCAAATGCAGAGACACTACATGGGGATGCAACTCCTCTTGTCCAAACTGTGCTCAGACACCACTCCTGAGCTTCCTCCACAGAACACAACTCACTCTTGGCACGAGAGACTGCTAGAAAATCTGCCTTTGGAAAAGAAACTTGGTTCATGCTCAAAAAGAATAATGCACAATAAGTGATGTCTAACAGAAAGGATTTTAGTCAGCTTTTTTACATCCTTCTTCATGCAAAATTATACAAATTGAGATTCCGTTGCATCTCTCTTAAATGTAATTCCACTAGAGAGACATATTTCCCAGAAAATAAAGATGGGAAGTCATCCTTATACTACAGGGAAGATGTGTCAAATATATGTCACTTAGCTATTAAATTGAAAAATGGAACTCGCAGGAAAATCTCAGCTGTTTTGGAGAGCTAAAAGCCTCATTTTCACTTGCTTCTCTTGTGCAGACATAGCTTTCTTGTCATATTTCAATAAGGATTTGGGTTTTTTTGCAAGGTTCTCTCTGTCCATTGCCCATGTCAGATTTGTGATTTTCTGTCAGAATAGCCCTTCTGCTGCATGCTGGAAAAGTTATTTCAGCAACTTTCTCAGAAATGAGGAGAATATATAAATCAGGGTTTGTAAAGAGCAGTTAGCAAATACAGCTTACAGTCCAGATCTTCCAAATAATT
>JAOEGS010006136.1:25391-44316 GCA_025447755.1 Corythornis vintsioides | reverse complement strand
ATTCAAAGTACCTAGTTTGTCTTGCAACATCCATAGATCAGAAAAACAGACCAAGAAGTGGTTTAGTATTTTTCTCCCATAAAGCAAAGGCTTTACTGTAAAAGCACACATAAAAAACCATCTAGTTTGAATCTATCTTACCCACTTACTTTCCCAATTCCTCAAATTAACAAAATAGCCATCAAGAAAACCTGTTGTGAGGAAGAATAGTAATTCTATTGGCAGGAATTGTCACAATATGTATTTTTGCTAGAATTAATCAGTCATGATGAAGTCTAGCTGCACTTGCACAAACATTACTGCCCTTGAAATCTGTATTTTCTTTATTGCTTTGTAACACGAGTGACTACTGCTTGTGGTTTCCTTGCCCTGTGTATTTGAATCTTAAACCAGATTACTCAAAACCCAGGAGATGTTAATGCCAAACCTATTGAAATCACAATGAATTCCACAGGTGGCTTTCAGTTAGTGGAGTCTATAAATACACAGCAGGGAGGAAAAAACACCACTTTAGAAAGTAGTATAAGAAAGACCCTAACAAACACTACATACTATTCAGTATACTATTCAGTATAAAATAGCTGTGGTCCCACTGTGCCAGAGATGGAGCAGGAGTCTGAGAAGATATTACAGTTAGCTTTATTATATGCTTCATCAGTAAACATCAAGCAAAACTGCTTGAACATTATCTCCTGTTCTTCTTTTTCTACTTGACATTCATATATTTTTACTGTTAAATCTCCCGTCAATGCTCCTGAAAATTTCAGATTTGAACTCAGTAACTTTTTAATTAGAATTCTATGAATTAAGTGATCTTCATATCCCACAATTGGTACTGGGTGCCACAAGATGCAGAATATTAATCAAGAGGAAGCCAGGCACAGTAACCACCTCTGACCACACAGTGTCTCAGAAAACATACTCAAAAGTAATGAAATTTGCCTACCATCAATTATTGTTCTACATGAGCTCTACGGTCTAGTCATACAGAAGATTTAACAGGGTTGCAACAAGAACTCCTATTGCCTTGATAATCTCCAACTGAGGATGGCTAAATTACTCATCCTTGGCACAGCCTCATTTTGCTCTGAAAGCTGGTAAGTGAAAAACAAAACACAGACCTCTGATTCCAGCTGAAATCAGTTGATTTGCAGCAGAAATGCTGTTTCTTTTGAACATGAAATAGGTAAACAAGTACTACACACTTTTGCTTGTGTCTTTCATATTTAGCCTTCCTAAGCAACAGCAGCAATTCTCAAGGGGATTCAGCTGTATGACATTTGAGGGAATTATAGGACACTGACTTTTCTTCTTGCTAAACTAAGACAAAATTAAGACTGTAAAAGTAGGATTGTTGACAAATTCTGAGAACTTGTGTAAATACTCTTATTTTTCCTTTAAAAACCCCCAGTATTAGATACAAACAACTTAGACATTAAAGAAAATGCCTCTGTGTGCAGGATACCCAATATCCTACCTTCATAAGGTTACCAGGTTTGCTTCCCTATTAGAAAATCCAGTTGTAAATCTAATAGAACTCACTGTGCCCTTGCTGTGGAAAAACACCAAATTCAATCTTTGCCCCACCTGGTATTTACTAGGAATATATAACTCTGACAAGTTTAGTAGCTATTCCTCCTCCTCTTATTCTTACCAAGTCACCTGAACATTACAAACAGATATATTATTACACATGCTGGTGAAAATATTCAGAATTTCAGTGCTGTGCTGCTCAGTAGGAAATTCACTGTGCACAGTCCGGGGTTTTATGATCCCCCAAGTCCAAATTTACAAAGCCCAATGATGCCACTAAGAAATACACGAGCTTGCTGATGGTAGATTTTTACTTCATGAAACACAATTCCTTCCTCTTGCCATTTGGATGACATATGCTACACTGGTTTTGCTGGAAAAAATAATTTCTTGAAGTACACAGGGTCTGTCATACCAGCCTTATGGATTTTCTCGCAATCATATTTTGAGGGTATTATCTTATCTGTGCTAAAATAACAGTCAGAATTTATTGGGGGAAGAAGGTCTGAAAACCCTTTCTAGCAGAAATAGATATATTCCAGATGAAGACCTTTACTATTACTCAGATTTTTGGAATCAGATAGATGCAATTTTATTTATTGAGTGTTTTCCCTGTGTTTTGCTGCAGGATAACATCGGGACACAAAGCAAATCTGATTTATCGTTTAATTCACATGGAAACAAAATGCATTTAGAAATATAATGTTATGAGTTGGGTCCAGGTGAACTCAGAAGCATCAAAACCTGATGGCTGTGGCACGTGGCAGTATTGGGTGATAGCATCTAGCACAGGGATTGTGCATGCACAGGTTGCTAAACCTGCAACAAAACCCAGAGTGAGGAAAAACTCATTTGAGACTATTCTGTCCCTCATATCAGTTGAAAACAAATGATGTGAGCAAACCTTTGAAACAGCCTAGCAGAAACACAACCTTTGCAATACTGCTTCGGGTCACTGCACTGACAGGAGGACCCTGGAAGGAGTTAACTGTGCTCTGCTGGATTAACTAAGGGTGGCAAACAGAACACCCAACAACAGTGCAACATGAAGCTAGGCTCCTTCACAGGCCTTTTGGGAACTGCTTCAAAGAGAAGGACAAGTGGAAATGTGAGAAAATGAGATGCAGGGACCAGAAGTCCTTTTCACAGCTCCTTCTTGCAAGCCCAGTACACCACAGGCTGCAAGTCAGAGAACATCAGTGGTTGCTTCTCCTTGCAGCAGCTTCCCCACAGATGCTTGTGGTGTCTCTGCCACTAGACCAGAAAAGGTGAACATTTTCCTCCAGCCTCCATTCTGCCTTTAGCACACCCTTATCAGTGGGATGGCCAAGGGCTCTGTACAGTCTGCTCCATCCTGAAGGATCAGCACATAGGACCCAGCAGTCTCAGCTCCAGAGGCATTCAGCCAAACCACAGATGTGCTCTACAGGGGAGCAGCTACAGTGATACAGGGTGGTAACTCTTAACCGACTCCAGTAGGTGGCAGCTCACAGAGAGCTGGAAGGACTGAGTGAAACTGGCAGCACCCAGAGCTGGAGGACTGCACCTGATATACAAGAGGCTCTGTTATCTACTGTTGAGCTACAGGAGAGGTGATTTTGCACAGCCCAGAAAAGCCAGACACTGTAGGAAGCAGACCTCTTGTAACAGTACCTGAGAGCAGGATTCATCTCTGTAATCACCCAGCTTAAGCCAGTCATCCGGAGTCTCGTTGTAATTGATGGAAAGAGATAAATACCACCAGAGGTGACTCAGCCCACCAATTGTAGATAATTACCTTAGGCTGATAGAAGCCATTCTCTGGTGGTGCCTATTCTGTTCTATTGATTATTGAGCCAGCCCAGAGCACTTGCCAAGGCCAGCTGTTAGATGATAATTACCTTAGGTGAGGCTGAACAAGCAATTACAGAAAACAAACTGGAGACTTGTCTAGTTTAGGAATTGGTCCCATAGCCTTTTCAGAGATGTAGGAGGGATTGACAAAGATCTCCCACATTCTTCTTGCTGAAATAACTTCCATATTTTCTTTTTCCTTTCAGAAAAGCAGCAGTGTGGTCATAAGGAAGACATCCCTACATACATCTTCAAAAGGCAGAAACTGAGACAAATGGCACAGGACACACAGAAAATGTTTCTGCACCAACACCTGACACCACACTTCCAGGATGTCTCTGGAAAACTTCTGCAGGCCTTTCCACATGGCTCAGCTTTTTTCAGAACCTGCCCTTACAATCTGCAATTTGTGTATTTATTCAGAGAGGATATAAGGAGAGAGGAAAAAATACTGGATTCAAGACTAGTAAACAAGCAGTTCATGACATGTTTCAGTCATGGACATACTCAGGTATTCACTAGTTTCATGCCTTAGCATTTCTAAAGCTTCAGGTGGTATTTAAATCATGGTAGCTTTCAATTCTTGAAAGGGGGTTCTTCTTGGGGAGAAAGGTAGTCTCCTCTATCTGAAGTAACAACAAACACAGGAGAACAGTAGAAATGTAAAACTGCTGTGCCCATGAACTCAATATATAAACAAATACATGTAATTTCATTTCTAAAACTCAACCTTTTCCACTGGTATTTACATTCAGACACATGCACATACTTGCATCTTCTCTGCATAGGGCCTACAGCAGCTGGAACCTAAAGAGTTCAGTAACACAATAGCCTCTCAAGGTCAGAAAGCTGATCTTTAGACTCACTTTTCTAGCCAGCTCACTCCTGTGGGTCACTCTCCCCATTAGCATCACAGTTTTGCTAATGCCAGTCTCTCCTGCTGCAGTTTCTTCTCTACGTTTCCTATCCAGTGAGCATGCAGAGGAGTATTTGTTATCTCTCCTCTGCAGCAATGCTTCCCTTACTGCCTCCCCTCTACCAACACTCCTTTCAGGGGAGAGAGGAGGTGCCTAACCAGTGTATTTCCATCTCTTCACTAGCAAAAGATCACTATACTGAAATATCTTGAGTAGATAATGTCAGAATTTAAGAAGTGCCATCCAGGACAGATAAAATTACTCTGGTACTGAGCAAACCAGTTTTGCCTTTGTTATTTGATAAATGTTAACCAAATACAGTCTGTAAATTAAAGCCAGAGTAACTTTTTTTGTTGATTCATATTCTAATCCAGATTTTAACTAATTATCTGAATCCCTCTAGCTTTGCCTCACTGCAGCAATTATTTGCAATGAAGTTGATGCCACAGAAGATGGTCAATTTTCGATTCAGAGTGAAGCAATTTCTACTTGCAATTTCCCAAGGAAGTGAATCAGTGTCAGCCTCACCAAGCCCAGGCACCAGCACTCGTGTTTTCTTACATTCGCCAGTCAAGGTCTGCATTAAAATTATGGCTATGTCTGTACAAATGTGTGTTTGGCTTGATTAATTAACTCATGATTTTCAGGCAAGAACGTTAGCTTGTGCAGGGAAATTTCTTCAAGTGTGATGTGGAAATATGCCATGGAGCCATGAAAAGCAAAGCATTTTAGTCTCCCACCTCCTGCTCACTTGGTACCAAATGTCATCACTTTCTACTCTTTGTTACACAGCTGTGCCCTGAAATGTGACCCTGTTGCTGGGAATTCATCTTCCACCTGCCTGTAGATAATCTATGAGTCATGTAAAACAGGGTTAGTTCTGTTAGGGCCTGTTCCATAGGGGCTGAGGCATTATGCTCAGGATACAAACAAACCAAACCACACAAGAAAACAAAAACCAAACCAAACGGAGGGGGTGGGGGAAGACCTGTTGTACAAGAAATAAAAGAAAGAAAAACAAGGGAAAAGGCAAAACTAAGGAACTGATCATATATTAAAGATCTATTCAACCACATATAGCAGCAGTCCAGCAATACACAGTAGTCTGAGCAGAACTTTAAATATGTGAGCTGTCAAACAGAAGTCAAGAGCTTAAGTGACTTGCTGGTCAGGGAACTAAATAAGCCAGGTGTATTATTTAATTTTAAACCAGATTTCTTCCATTAAGCCTTCCTGTGAAATATTCTAGATCATGAGTCCGTAGCAGTCAGCATTGATTTTCCCATCAATGAAAAGCAAGTGAGAAAATATGCAATGAAATGACAGGGATCATCCAAATGATTCATGAGCTAAGCATTGATTTCAGTTATTCATAAACTATTTCACTGTTTTTTTTCTGGAATGACTTTGTTCCAAGTTCTTTCTACAGGCCACCTGACTGCTATGAACATCATGAAAAAATAAAAAATCCAGTCTAAATCACTGCTAAACTAGCAGAAGTCATGCCTGAGAACAGAAAGCATCATTTCATCAACAAACTTCTTCCCATGCTTTAATGATCTCCTGCTTTTAATTTTCTACCCTGCTTCCATAAAGCATATACTGCTTACTCCTCTATGCTGAGCATAGCAGACGATGGGCTGACAGTGTTCACCCTCTGAAAATTCCATTAAAAAAGCATTAAGATTGTGACACAGAACAATAAAACCAGTGGTGAGCTCAGTTCCTGGAGAAATGTACCATATGTCCTCTCACACTTACCCAACACAACTGATTGTGCAGTTGGGGTGCTTAGTTATGCTGAGGTGTTGAAAAATGTAGATATGCAAGGACAGTCTGGGAATTCTGAGGTTCAAACAGGGATTATTCATACATTTATCATCATTGTGTGTCAGATGCATGAATAAAAACAGCATCATCTGTGATCTAGTTAAAAGGAAAACTCTCAGGCTGTATTTTGTAATATTAAAATGCCATGTATAGTGAGACAATGCTATTATTTCAGTGAGGAATAGGGGTTTTTTTGTTCTTTTTCCTTTCCTCTCCCTTCCCTGCCTCTTCATTTCACTAAAGAGTATATATACAACAAAGTCTGCAACTGCAGGCACATCCTTTGGTGAAGTTGAAAGGAACTTCAGTGGACACTGGCTCTTGAGATGCTGACTGACCTATTTGAAACACTGCATCCCTCTTGAAAAATGCAAACACCACAACCCTCAGCAACCTACATCTTTCATCAACATTCTGCCTGCCTGTGGCCTGCTTGCTGAGACAAGCAGCTCGTGACTCTGCTTACAGCAAGCTTTTGACAACAACTGACCAGGAATCTGGGCTCCAATGCTCCCAGTCTGAATTTCTCCTCCTTTTAGAGTAATAGCCAAGTTGGAAAGACATGGATTGTAAATAAATCCTGCAGTGAAGGCAGTACTCCCTTTGGTCTTAGAGATGGTTTTAATCTTTGTCTTAAGGAATTGCTGCAAGCATCAGTAAAGGATTGTCAAGCTACACATTTGCTTCTGTTCCCACTGCTGTGGAGGAAGGATTCTTCAATGCAACACTGATTAAAGCTGATTTACTGAAGTAGCAATAGATGGGACTCAAAAGCAACTCATTGCCCCCAACCTCAGTGGGCTTGCAGTGAGCTTGCAGCTCACCATCAGAAAACCTCAACTCTGCAAATGGTGGAAGAAAGGTCCTTAAAACTCAACATACAGGGCAGGAGGGAAAGCCCCACACGCAGACACTGCTAGTAAACAAAGCAGCCTCAACTAGATCAGGGCCTACCTAAATCATCTTGACCTGTCAAGTGCTTTTCATGTGGATGAAACACAGACTGGGCTGGCATTTTCTAACTGGGAACATGTTGCCCTAGTAAATACTTTTAAAACATGCTCATACTGTATAAAATAATAAACCAGAAACCTTTAACAAATATACAGTACGTGGATTGATTTGTACTTGTCACACTGATATACATGACAGACCTATGGTTTTCTAACAGAAAAATGACACCAGCTCTCTCTCCAAGCAGATTGCAAGTGCAAGGTGTTGTAAGGAAGACAGCGAGTGGGCAGGTGAGGGAACCAAAGGTCAGGAGCCAGCAGAGCCTGTGCTGCTGTCGTAGCTTGGCCAGGCCTATGGTGCTGTAGCAGGCACTGCCCCAGCCCAGGGCACTTCCCAGCCCACACAGGCACCTAGCTGAGCTCTACTGTGGCTTCCTAAGGCTTCAGAGCTGGCTGGTAAATCCAGTCACTTGGAGAGCACTGGGAAGAAGGCAGCAAGAAGAACCAGCAAGCTGGCAAGAAAAAGACTGAACCCCAGGAGGAAAGCCTGAACATTCTGGTATTTCTCCATTTTAAACCCTCCGTGATCACAGTTTTCAGTTGAGGAAAAGGTTGCTGTGAAGGGTAACTGCAAAGCACAGGACAGGAAGGGTTAAACTGCAGCCAGGGAAATGGTATTTTAGTGATTAGGGAAATCTTTCTGGCTGTGGAGATAGCTCAGGACTGAGAGCAACTGCCAAGGGAGATCAGAATCTCAATCACAGGAGGGTTTGAGACCAGGCCAGCTAATGAACTGTCAGGCAAGGTGGAGGTGTAATTGCTCCTGCTGTGCTGGGGAGCTGAACACCTCACCTCCTGAGGCTCCATCCAGCTCTGCCTGCACTCAGCACAGAATCTCAGGATTATCAGAATTATCTGAAATCATAGATAGGCAGAAAATAAAATAATTTTTAAAACCAACAAAAACAACCTAAAAGTTAATTACAGATGCTTAAGACATGTTGCTGCTACCTTTTTTTCTTACAGAATACTGCTCAAATTTATATTTCTTTCATTCCTCATGGATAAATGGTCAAGGCAAAAAAAAAAAAAAAATTAGCTCCTTTACTTTAGAAAACACCATTTTCTTTGTTAATTGGAATGGCAAAGGAAAAACAATTTAATAAAACTAATTTAAAATTAAAATATGCAGAAAGTGTCAATCTTTCTGTGAGAAGCTGTAAAAGATTTATCAGGATTTTACACTGAATTCTGTAGTTAATTCTACGATTGGATTTAGACACAAATCAGTGAATGTGTTGGAAGAACTGCATAAACTCACTGTAAAACTATAAACCATTCCATAATGGTGCAGAAGAATCAGTGATGCAGCTGGAAATGATGGAGTGAGCTGTAACCACAATGCAGGCCACAGTGCAAACATGCAGTATTTGCACCAAAACAGCCCTGTCTAGAACACTGCCAGTCATGAAGCACTCATGTCATGGACATTATGGAGGCAAGCTCCCAGGAGGGCTGAGATGCTTTGCTAAAACCCCAGACCACCATGTGTTACAGATCCAGCCAAACATCCACACTATTTTCTACCAAACTCCCATCCTCTCCAGTCACCCCTTATGTGTGACTAGGGTGTGGGATGCTCCTCATCTATCCCCATTAGCACTCACCACAGCCATCAGGGAAAGACAGGCCAGTGGAAGCACTGAGCTAATTAAACATGATGTATAAGGTCACTAATTCTGCATACATAGAAAGTTACCTTGGGTGTACCCACAAATGTACATCATCCTACCTGTGTTGCAGGAGTTTGTCCCTGGCAGCACTCCAGTCAAAGGCAGGCAAGGCTGCTGTACTCAGCACAAACTCATGTGCCAGGACTGCCTTTCTAGCCACAGAAACTCCAAGTGCATTAAGAAGTTATCCAGACTTCACGGGACTCAAGTTATCTGCATCTTGCAATAGCATTACTTTTTCATTTCTCACATTATATGCCATAATGGGTATTAAGAGGACTTATTAGTTTTTATAGTTTCCATACAGTCCTTTAATATTAGTCATCATGCTGGTTCTCAAATGATGTTGTTGGGGTTTTTTAATAGTTCTTCATTGGAAAATACTGGTTACAGGATAAATTAGTCATCTGAGTGAAGTAAAGCTTTTTAAATTTTGTTTCTTAAAATCAAATGAAGCATAAAGTAACATATCAACACACATACTGGAAAATATTTGTAGTTATTGAAACTCGTAGAAAAGATACTAATAATATTAAGTTATAGTTGAGCCTGGGAATTCAATAAAGCAACAAGGGAAAACTGGAATCAGATGCTGCTAAATCCCAAATGACTGTAATATTTACTATGTGCACTGCTAATCAGTGCCTGGCTTTTTCTTGTGTTCTCTTCTCTGAGAACTCTGAAGACCACAACAGAGTATCTGTCAAGCTCTGGGTGCTGTTCTCCTTTTTATTATACTTTATACTACTCTGTTCTATATTTTTAATTGGTTAAAACTACCATTTTTCTGGTTTGCATGACAACAGCAATCTTCCAAAGGCTACCAATCCCTCAGGGAATACCAAACATGAAACAGGCTGCAGTGCAACATCTGTCCTCCCCACAGCCTCTTCTTCATCTGAGAAAGCTTTTTGGTACATATTGCAAAGAACAACAGATTAATACATCTGGAATGTGGACTTCTCATTCTGTAAACCAAGACATTTTTTATCTCAAAGCCAATATTTGTTTTATGAATTAAATAAAGTACCTCTGAAAGTTGCTTTTCTTTCCTGAGCTGTTTGCTTTGCCTTTTTGTGGTTGTTGTTGTTTGTGTGGGGATTTTTTTTGTTTCTTTGTTTATATCCTCTTGTTGTTTTTCTTTGGGTTTATTTAATTGTAATAAGTTACACATTTCTAGCATTTGACTTTAAAGTTGTTGACAAAAACAAGCAGTATCAAATATGTAACTACAGCAGCTTCCATGACCACATCTAGAAGTACAGTAACTGCCTGTTAATATACAATCTTATTCAGCAGTATGACACAGAAGGAAGATAGAAAACCACTTGTTTGGAGCTGCAGGTTTCCAGCAAGGCAACTGAAATCTTTCCTGTTGTACAGCACTACTAGATCATGGACACCATCAAAGGAACATGTGTGTTTACTACTTTCTTGATGAAGGAAAATGGACTGGCTAGTTGTTAAACCCAAGACAGCATTTCTTAGCTTGCTGTTGTGTGCTCCTAGAGGAAACACAGCAGTACTATTGCTGTGCAGTACTAATACAGGATATTTTATCTAAGGACATTCTCTGTGACCTCTGTGGGCCCTGTCCAGGATAAATGTTTGTCATCTTAAGGATGAGAGACTCTAACATCTCATTTTCTTACTTTTTTTTTTAAGCTTCTAGTATATCTAAGTGCTACAGTGGTGAGTCACTAGAAAACAGAGAATTCCAGACAGGAGAAATACCCTTTAGTCTGATTCTTAGGGACCATAAGGATGGATATAATAATGGATTAAGAACCACTGCCTTCACTGAGACATTGTGCAGAACTGTATAGCCTGTCTGGACTTACTAGAGTTAAAAATGACAGAGAATAGAACACCCTGCAAAAGGCCATTACAACAGCTTCCTTTAACTACAAACTACTGCAAGTACTGGAATTACTTAAGGCAAATCCTTTTGTCACAACACAGAGCACCCAGTCACATCACACTCAGTCAAAATCACTGGGTAGCTTCTAACCACTGGTAACTACAGCCCTGACATGTGTTATCTAATCTCCATTTAGCTCTACAAATAAATATTATCCCCCCATCCTTTCTGTGCCACCAAGGCTCTGCACAGCCTGCTAGTGTTTCCTTTAAGAGCCTGGTCTGTTAATCTAGATTAAGTGCTAAACACACACTGGAGAGCCAAATGGCTGCAAGAACTCTTCCAGAGCAAGGTGGCTGCAGGATGGGACTGTGGTACATTCACTGCCTCTGCCCTTGACTGTCTGAAGTCAAAGGTCAAAGATCTACAATGAAATTCAATCAGCACTGCAAGAAGCTCTCAGTGAAGAAAGAATAATAATACAATTAATAAACACATTAATGCATTGGATTTACACATGCCCAAACAGTCTTTGGCCTAACTGCTTCTTAATAGTTGACAGAGCAGCAGTTGCTGTAGTTGTAGGATGTTTATTTGAAAAACATAACACATTACATTAATTATATGAAATCAGTGGAGCTGGAAAAGAATTTGCTGCAGTATGTTCCAAAGTTAGCAATTAAGATAACTTTCTGCTAGCTTCTGTTGTAGAACCAAAACCAAAGAGAGTATGGGTTCCATAAATCCAGTTTACAAAGTTCCTGCCTTCCCCACTCATTCCAGCTCTTAATCTGCAATTAAGTGCACTCCAACTGTGCCAAGATAATTTGTTACAGTAGTGTACTATAAATCATATAAAGAGTAACTAATTCACAGGAGCAGATGCCATACTCTGAACAGCCTGATAGATGGATAAATCTCAACTAAATATATTAAGGTAGCTATCTAAGAGTCATCACCAGAAGCCATTGTATCTCCCATTGGAAAACACTGTGAATCAGCCATGCCAGAGTGTACAGGTATCAGCCAAGCCAGGAACCTCTCTTACCCTCCAAATCTGAACCCTACTTCTGAGATGTCTAAATAAAACAACAAATGGATGAGTAGTAGGGTCTGACATTGCTCAAAAAACAAGCTGCAAATTACAAAGCCAAATTATCAGTTTTAGAACATACTAACTGCATAATGGATTTTCCATACAAGGAACAAATGTGGGAATTCTATAAATCAGTATTGACTTGACTTATATAGAACACATCAGGGTGAAACATTAATACATCTCAAGATAAACTGAATGGTTACGACTGCAATTAGTTGTAAAATACACTTAAAACCATTTAACAAGACATTCAGTCCAGAAAGGTTTAAAAAATGTGCCTCTAACCTACCTACACTGTTTTTTTCAGTTAGGTTTTTTCACTTAACTGACAAAAAAAAAAGTTTTCTAAATTCTCACTTGGAGAAGAACAGGCAAGATCAAAGGCACTGTCAGGTCCCCAAGGCACTAAGAGTGAGGGCCTTGAGTTTTTCAGACACAGTTTCCAGGTGCTCCTAGGAAACAGACCATTCCCCAGACTGCAGAGCAAGGAAATATCCCAAGCGGTCCTTGCCAAAAAAAGATGTGAAGGAAAGATAGCAGTGAGTGAAAAAAAAAAAATAATAAGGTACTTTCTAGAGACAGACCTATGGGGAATTTTGTACTGGCAAGGCACATCACAACAGTCATTCAGATGCAGCTAAGATCAGAAAAGCCTCAAAGTTACAGCTGACTGCTGCCTTCAGCTGTGGAAAGTTTCTAATTTCATTCCATTTCATATGAAATAGCAATGTAAATCCTGCCAGTTAAGGAGAAGCTATCAAACCACAACTTCAAATCCACATCAAAAAGATTTTTAAATGACATTGGGGTTTTAAACATTTTATCAAGCATAGGAAAATCACCATCAATTCCAAACATTTGGCGAGATGTCTTCCCTACCTTTGGCAGAGGAGTTTCTTTCTTTCTTCCTTCCTTTAGTGTCACATCTGCCTCCCACTCATGCTTTGCCTGCACCACCCACTCTCACTGAAATTGAAGAAATAATTTCATTACTGTCACTAATTGATTGCCGTACATATTTGCATTTCAGATTTAAATCCTTGGCCACATTATGACAAGTCTGAGTCTCCAATTTTAGATCAAGAACATTTAAAATCTTGGCTGATTTAGACCAGCCCATAATCTTTCGACTCTTGATTCCCAACCTGTAGCAGGCTGCAGCAGAGGAACACAGCACTATTGATGTTTATTTCACAATCCTGCAGACTGTTCTCTCTCTGAATAAATGCTCTTCACATGACAGAATTCCTTCCACCACCTTAGATTTCAGTGTGCACTGCCAAGATTAAAATCCAGATGGAAGCACTTCCATTCAACATGTATGTCCTCTTCATCACTCTGATCTGTGCTACCTCACAGTACTGGATACCAAACCATTCACACTTGCTCAGTCAACATCAGCAGTGTCTGAAAGGACTGATAAGAGACATTAATGATCCCTGCCCTGCTTCTGGAATGCTGTGGCTTGTGTTTGTTTTTCTTTTCTCGAGGATGGATGTGCTCCACAAGCCCTGTGTAACTGTGGCGAGCTGACCTTGGCCAGCTGTTCAGCAGTCGGCGGGAAAGGAGAGCAGAAGTAGCTCATGGATTGAGATGGAGACATGAGAACACTCATCACTCCCAAACTCAACTTTACTCCTCCACTGCCGACTCGTCTCAGCAGCGGGGCGGAGTCGGGCCGGCTCTGAGGGCAGCGCCCGGCTCTGAGGGGCCGCCCGGCTGAGGGCAGCGCACAGCGCCCGGGTTTCTGAGGGGCCACCCGGCTCTGAGGGCAGCGCACAGCCTCCCCGCTCTCTGAGGGGCCGCCCGGCTCTGAGGGCAGCGCACAGCCGCCCGGCTCTAAGGGGCCACCCGGCTCTGAGGGCAGCACCCGGCTCTCTGAGGGGCCACCCGGCTCTGAGGGCGGCGCACAGCCACCCCACTTTCCCGCCCTACCACTTCACACCTCTCCCCTCCTCCGCCAGCCGCATCACCGCCTCCGCCCCCTCTTTCCCCCTCGCTGCTAACAGGGCTGTTTCTCACACCTTTTCTCCACGTTCCTCTCCTCTCCAGCCTTTTCCACCTTCAAGCACTGTGAGATAGTGCCAGTGAAGCCCCTCCGCCTTGATAACACTCAGAAACCCCAACAGCCCAGTATAGTAGGAGAAATCAGTGCTCTGTGCTTAGCTGGTGGCAGCCTCTTCCTGCCCAGTTAACTTCAATTCTGCCCGTCTGCAGCTGGGGCAGCTTCTCTCTACACAAGAAAGAGCACCAAGCAAACAGCCAGTGCAGGACTAGGGAAAAATGCTGTCACCAGTCTTGAAGGTATTTTTCCCTTCCCACTCAGCCAAATATTTACATACTTTAAACCCCCCCATAGATTTAATCTGTAATTAACTGTCTGTGATTATGACAGTTATTGATTTTGTTTCCTACATCAGATCCAATTTAATTCCCAGATTTGCCACTGCTGATAACAGCAAACGTGTGCAGGTCTCCACTCAATCAATGAGGGCACCTGCTTAACTCCAAGCACACCGGCTCTGAAGCAAAGCACACAGGCAGTCTGATGCAAAACTAGGTCTTGTCCATCTTTTAACAAGTGTCACTGGGAACTGTTCTGTTCCAGTGGGACTATGCACAAGACCCTCTGATTTATACGACAAAGTTTAGAATTCACCTTTTATCTAGGAACATCTAAAAGCCTTCCATCTCCAGAAGAGAGGCACAAGCAAATACTTTGGTGGTAATGCAGGTACACATTCCTAGACAAATACTGGTTAGGATGTGACCCTGAACAGCCAAAAGCTTTGATCTGAACTAAACATTCTCCATCGAGCAAGATCCCCAAAGTTAGCTGTAGTGCTGTTTCATTAGGCTGCAAACTAAGAGAACAGTGTTTCTTCAAAAGCAGGGAAAACTGAGGAGATGTCCAATATCTGGCAAACTTCCCTCAAGGAAGGATGCTCAAGTGCTGCCAGGAAAAGAACATTCCTATCCCATCCATTTCACCTGCGGTAGCCACTAGTCTTTTATTCACAGGTCCTATGTATAACCAGAATCCAGGTTCTAAAATGAACATTTTGAATGGGTTTTCATCTGAATTCAGTGAAAACAGTAGGCAATGCTATTTAAGTAGTCCCATAAAAGGGCTTTACTGAAAAGAAATAGTAATTAAAGGTTATCATAGGATTTTAGTTTTTAAAGACTGTTTCAACTGGACGACATCCCAGCTTTTAGAGAGCATTGTTGCTCCAAGACATTCACAGAAATATATTTGCTCAACTTCTAAATGGAAAGAAATGGTAACTCCAGTAACCTGAGTGTCTGAAGTGAATGGCAACTTTTCTATCTACTTCATAGAACATATTCATAAGCTAACACAAATGTAAAGGGATTATAATACACATTTCAGGGCTAATTAAAATGTTTTCCAAAATATTATTAGCAATATAGACAGCTTCAATTCAGTTTATTATTAACTTAGTTTAAATAAAATTGAGGTTTTAGGTCAATCCTGGAAAGATCTCTTATGTTTTCCGAACTGATTCTTTAATATTAATTTTATAAATACAGAAAGCCCCTTGGATGTAAAACCAACTGTAAAAAAAAATGTTTCAATAAAAATAATCAGAAAAATAGTCAGCATTAAATAGAATTGACTTCCTCCAAAGGGTTATGTAAATAGAAATCAAGAAGCAGAGTTCTTTGTTCCTAACAAAAAACAACAGAACAACCCCAAAAATAACAATACACCACAATTTGTCAAAATATCACCATAAGTAAAGCTCCAAATATCAACTTTCTTAAATACGCTTTTCAGTAGGTATTTTGTATACCTGGCATGTTCAGTTTACAACATTTCTTACCCTCACTGGCCCCATGATACTACTTTCCCTTCTGGATCACCATGGTGCCAAAGCACTTCGCATCACCAGCAATAGGTCTTTGCTAGGAAGAAAAATGGTTCTGATCATGCCTAGAATAATTTTTTTACTGCTCAATATAAGGAGCATGTGCTTCTCTAATTCTCTTTTTACTTGTGGAATATTAATATTTCTCAGTCTCAACAAGCAAATGGAGGGAATGCCTTGGAAAAGGCACACTTGCTATCAGTAAGTGAAGCAAGACAGAGTCTAGGTCTATTTCTGTCTATTTTCTTTATATTTTCTTTTATAAAACCAAAGTTATTCAGGACACATTTTTTGAAGATAGTTGTTAACTATCTTCTAACCCTTAGTTGTTAAAAGTGCTTTTAAAAAAATCCCTTTCTAGAAAGAATAATTATTTTTTTTTTTAAATTAATCACAGTAATATTTCTTAACCATGGAAAATACAAGTTACATCGCAATTACAGAAGTATCTGGGTTACCTAGTTTTAAGCCTTGGATTTACTGGCATGAAGATTCGTGTGCTGTAAGCCAAGCTTCTGGAGAGCTCTAACCCCTGTAGGACTGGGCAAGGAAGGAAGAGCCAGTGTCCCTGCAGAGGTGTTTGTGGGGCTCAAAGCACAGGGGCATTCACCAGTACAGAAGCCAGCTGCCCAAGGATGAGGGATTTAGAACTGCACAGGACTCCTCCCTAGCTCCTTAGGCTGTTTTACTGCAAGGTCACATCACACATCATTTCGACCACACACTGAGCTACTTCACCCGGCATAATAATTCCTTTTGCCCCTCCTTTTCCGCTTAGAAGGCTGTTGTGGGATCCCAGAGCTCCAAGGCACAGAAATGGGCACACTGACATCCAGCCTTAACGTAGTCAAAACCGGTTTGAAGCCTTCTCCTTTCACCAGCACTACCTTTGTGCTTAAAAGGCTCTTTTCTCACCTTGCAATTATATCACTTTTTACTAATGAGGTCTAACTGCACATTATCACATCTTTGTTCATGCTTGACAGGGCTCCTAGGATTCATTTACATTTCTTAGTGTGCTATCTCATTAGTGACTCACAGACTTCATGCAACAGGACTTGTTCATTTGAATTCTGCTCCTCCTCCTCCATCACTTCTACATTCCACCTGAAATTATTTTTCTTCTCTGAATTAATGACCTTGTATTGTGGACCACTGTGCTCTCTACAGCTACCTGAAAGGAGGCTGCAGAGAGGTGGCTGGTGGTCTCTTCTCACAAGTCACAACTGATAAGAGGAAATGGCTTCAAATGATTATTATTTTCTTTTTATTATTTTTTTTTCTTGTGGGAAAAGACTGATCACATGAGGACTTGGGGCATCCTGGAACAAAACAGTGTCTTCTTGATGACAATTTCATTTATGTTGTGATACATTTCTATCAATGACAATGTTAAGAAACTAGGTGATTGCTCATTGAAAGAATGCCTTCACGCTTTGTTTTTCCGTCAGGATGAATTTGGTTCATACCCAGTGACAGTAAAGAATTTAAATGCTAACAGAGATGTCCAATTTTAGCTGTGAAAAATACAGAGCTCGATCACTGAGGAATTTGAAAACAGCATTTCTTCCTTGGCTGCTGTGTTTGGAAAGAAAACGATGTACCCATGCCAAGGTAACTGCAAACCCCGAGTTATTGCAGTTTTATGATTGACATCACTGGGACTTTCAACGGAAATGCCAAACTATTTTGTGATTTTAAGTTACTTGGTTAATTCCCCTTCACTCTTCCACTAGATTTGGTATGAATTATCATTATTCTAGGGTCATGTAAGAAGAATGATGTTTCCTAAAACTTAAGATAAAAGTATTTTCTAAACCATTAGCTGGATGTGCTCCCAACAAGATTCATGTCTGTAATCTCTAGCTGTTTGTCACTGATTAAAAAATCAACCCCTACAAGCATTACATTCAAATGTGAATTCACACTGTGCCTTCCCAGGTTACAGTAACTGCTTTTTGTCTGTATACTACCTACAAAGTGGCTGTAAATATAAAAAATAATTAGTCATCTTTAAAAATCTTTAAAATGTCTCTTAAACATTATTTAACATTTTCCTTTCTAATCATCCTTCTTTCTTATTAGTGATGCATATATGAGTTAGTTTGCAAAACGTATGCCTGCCACAACCAGCACAAATGCTAAACAGGTTTGGAACTACTCAGAAAGAGCCTGTATTGCTGAAGCAAAAGAAATATCCATTCCACTGGCAAGTTAGACTTTCTGAAGAACCTGGAATATTGAGCTGTCTGACTAGCAGAAAGGAAGATGGATGACTCTTCTGGAATTAGCTGCTTGAAACTTCCTTCTGCTCAAAAGAGAATATAATCAATTTGGGAAGCCTAAGCTGGGAATGCTTCATCGTAAATAGCAGATTGCATTTAGACCTTACCTGAGTGTTTTAAAGGTATGTGGCAGTTTAACCTTCACCATGAGTAACAGTTTATTTGTGCAGTTACTCACTGAAATGAGTCGAGATACCCAGTTTAAGAAATATTTCCCCCTGTCCTTTACGTCCTACTTTTGGTATTTATGATTAGCTCTGTTTATTACTCGTCTTGTTCGTTCCTCTTTAGGTTCAGAGGCAGCAGAGTTTTTATCTTGCATTGTAAGCAAATGTGAGCTCAGACCTCTTCCTTCAGGTAAGAAGCCTCTCTGAAGCAAGCACTTGGTTTAGCTTCTGACCTTGCTCTGTTCATCTGTAACCTTCTAGAAGGGAGCTCAGTGCTCCAGAGAGCGTCTGGAAAGGTCACACCCTGGGAGAAGGGGCTCTAGCCTGTAATAGGATAATTAATTCTAACTCTCCAGGTGATGACTCCCGAAGGCTCAGAAGCACTTCCACACTTTGTAAATTAAATTAATTAAGCCCTGGCACTAAGCCTTTTCAGCAAGGAAACCTGTATCCAGGATACCAGACATGAGAGGAGCTGTTGGAACAATGAAGTTCCAAGCAGCCCATCCGTGTGACCGGGGTTTCTGCTCAGGAGTGACACTGCCCACCATGGCAGACCTGGGAATCACAGATACTGATGTCACTCCTGCAACCTGCTCTACAACAACTCACACTCTTTTGCAAGCGTAAATACATAACATAAACACATGGCTGACAGACTGATGCCACCACTGGAATTTTGGATTTTTTTGACCATGGGGAGGTTTACAGGGCACCTAGTCTGCTGGCATCAGACAGAGTAGATCCCTCTCAAAGGGGAAGGAAGACTCTGTCTTATAAATTGGCTGGGCTCATAGATAGAGCTTTAAACTAGGTATGAG
>JAOEGS010006136.1:0-21618 GCA_025447755.1 Corythornis vintsioides | reverse complement strand
GCATTAGGAGAAGTGTGGCCAGTAGGTCAAGGGAGGTTCTCCTCCCCCTCTGCTCTGCACTGGTGAGACCCCACCTCCAGTACTGTGTCCAGTTCTTTAGTTTAAGAAGTTGTCTTTCCCCTCCTGCAGCTCTGAGCTAAGAAGCAAGGTTAAAGCATGATAAATTACATAACTGCCTCCATACTGTTAATGTCAATTTGATAGGTAGGCAAGTACTGCACTGCACATGAGCTGGTTTGCACATCATGTCTGTCTGCTAAAACTCATTTTGGAAACAATTATGAAAAATATCATGGTAAGAAA
Organism: Corythornis vintsioides; assembly: GCA_025447755.1. Lineage (NCBI taxonomy): Eukaryota > Metazoa > Chordata > Aves > Coraciiformes > Alcedinidae > Corythornis > Corythornis vintsioides. The sequence goes on along the minus strand of JAOEGS010006136.1, from coordinate 21,315 downwards.
TGGAAATAAATCGTAAAAGAACCTGGGAGGCTACATAAAGATGTTTTCTGGAGAATGATGAGACTTTACCCAATATGAAATAAAATATTATTCAAATATTTAGATCCAGATGAACTATGTCTTTCTTCGGTTTTCTGTCTTGATAGATCAACTTGGGCTTTTACAAAAGTTTCTAATGCTAGGTCATCCTTTTGTTTTTCTAAATCATAACAGTGGCTTAATAGAAGCTTTTGCCTCACTCCTAAGAATGATAACCTTTATGAATACTCATTCCTAAGAACAGTGTTGTGTTTGGGGTGAAAATTAACCTTCATCTTCTGCTGAACAGAGTGCAATGTTCTACAGCATCCACCAGCTATACAGCAACCACAGGATCCCCCCAATTGCATAGTTCAAGATCCTGCTGAGATGCAGAATTTCTCTGCACTTCTAAGTCCAAGTCACACATTGTTTTTATGGAAAAATCCCTCTGGACACCAATCCTCTTACACCTCTGTCTTGCTGTGAATGCTGAGGAGACAGAGCCACCCACCACTGGTGCATCAGTGCTTACACACACTGTGTGCTCAAACCTGGCCTCTAAAGAGTCAAGGTGAGAAGAATTGGCTTAACTGAATCCTCTGCAAGTTCCAGAGGCAACAAAGATTTTCTCACAGCTTTTTAAAAACACCAGGAATACTCCAAGAGATAATTATAGAATACACTGAATTTATTTCTTCTCACATTCTTTCAAGAGGACAATCTGAAGCTGGGTAGCTGCAGAGCCCCTTCACACCAGTACTCCCAGAGACAGAGGGTCTGGCCCTAAAAGTCCTGCTGGGGCTGTATGACTGTATGACACTAGTGCATTAGAAAAATGCCCCAAATGAGTTACAGAACTAATTAAGGAAATAGAAAAGGCATGGAGAAAAAGTTCCTTGTTAAGTATAATTGATGGTACAAATCTAATTTGAAAGGTTAACAAGCTCTTGAAAATTGTTGAATCAAGTACAGACTGATGTTTTTAATTTAATTATATACAGCTAGCAGATGGTACTGTCCTTTTTATTATATTGCTGGCTATTAGAAGTTAATTTTTAAAGCAAATACTGAATTACACTAAAGATATGTATGGTTATATTGAAAGATCTGACACTTTTCTAAGATTTCTCTGATCAAATGATTACTATTTACCATTCATAATAATCTGAAAGACAAGATTTAAATAAGAAATTCAGATAAGAAATAGAGAGTATTTCACTGTCCCTTTCTAAGACAACATTATTTTAATTCTTCATACAAGAATGGTTTGGGCTGGAAAGGACCTTAAAGATTCCAAGTGCCACCTCCCACCAGACCAGGTTGCTTCTATGGAGGGGACACCCCCAACTTCTCTGTTTCACCACTTTCACAGTGAAGAATCTCTTCCTTACAGCTCATCTCAATCTCCCCTCTGTCAGCTTGAAGCCCCCTTGTCCTATCACTACATGCCTTTGTGGAAAGTCCATCTCTGGCTTTCTTGAAAGCCCCCTTTAAGCACTGGAGGGAGCTTTCTCTTCTCCAGGCTGAACACCACCACCTCAGCCTAACACAGGAGAGCTTCTCCAGCCCCCTCATCACCTTTGTGCCCCTCCTCTGGCCCTGCTCCGACAGCTCCCTGTCTCTGCTGTGCTGAGGACTCCAGAGCTGGGCCCAGATCCCCTCCCTTAATCTGCTTCCCACAGTGCTGGCTGCAAGTGCACACTGCCAGTCATGCTGAGCTTCTCATCAACTAACACCCCCAAGTCCTCCTCATAGGGCTGATCTCAATCCAGTCAATGTCCATCCTCTATCTGTGCTTGGGATTGCCCTGACCCATGTGCAGGACCTTGGACTTAGCCTTGCTGAACTGCATGAGGTTCACAGTGCCTCTGGATGACATCCCTTCCTTCTGTCAACTGCAGCACTCAGCTTGCTGTGACTGGCAACTTGCTGAGGGTGCCCTCCATCCCAGAAATGTTAAACAGCACGGGTCCCAGTACTGACCCCTGAGGAATGCCACTCATCACTGGTCTCCACTTGGGTATGGAGTTGTTGACCTCAACTCTCTAAGTCTGACCATGCAGCCAGTTCCTTATCCCCTGAGCAGTCTGTAACACAGACAAAGCTGTTGTGCAGGACAGAGTTCAATGCCTTGCACAAGTCCCAGCAGATGACATCAGTTTTCTCTTCCCTTATCCACCACTGTTGCAGAAGGTCACCAGATTTGTCAGGTGATCAGCTGTTAGACTGCATTAATGAATGACAGCATTTTAGATATGTCAACAGCTTTTCAGACCACCTGAAGATTAGACAGAGTTTAAGAAAACAAAGCAGCAGGCAAAAATTGATTTAAAAATTCTCGTTCCACAAAGCCCCAGAAAACTTAAATGTAATAAACCAGATGATCCATCAGATCAACCCATTTAGAAAGATGAGGAGAGGCAAGCTAAAACAAAGCACACAACTGCAGTGCTTATTATCTCATGTTCTCAGTGATTGCAGCTGTCTTTTCTCAGACCTCAGTAAATGTCAACCTGCTGGCTTGGTGTCTGTCTAGAAGAGCTTTAGAAAGAGCTGCTCTCTACTTGCTATAGTGACCACATCAAACCTTGGCACAAGCCCTTCCCTGACCCTGGTCTGCAGTACACTCAGCACGAGCTGCTGGCCTTGCTGCCAAACCTGTGCTGACCTTGCTGCCAAAGCCCTGCTGGCTGGTTCTCCCCTGGGCAGCCAGTCCCTTCCAGCTCCCCAGCTCCCACCTCTGACTCTGGATCAGGCCAATGCTGGCACCACAGGACACACAGTTCCTCCACTGCTCACTTGTCACGACTTCAGAAGACGAAGCCTTCACCACACAGTCTGTGGCACAGAAGAAGAGCTCACTAATAAGCCCCTGCAAAGCCAAGTTCTCTCCTCCATCTTTACAAGTGCTCCTCTCTCTGTCTTTAAAAGTGCTTTTATTCAGTACTCACCAAACAAAAATCTCACAGGGCAATTGTTAGGCAGTGTGACTGTTGCTGTTCTGCTGACAGGGTTATCTCATCCCTACACTCTCCATCTTGCCAGTCTGTACCTAATTGTTAATTTATACATCTTCTGATACTCTTTAGGGTAAGCAGCAACATTTAATTCAGTGGTTTTAAAACAGGATCTTCTTCTAAGATTCTGGCTCCTATTGTGTTATTTCCACTATTGAACAACACAGTCCACGCTCTTCTTATGTATCAAACCCAAACTGGGGAAAGTTCAGGATTCAGATATGGAGTAGTAAGATCTTTTTCTCATTATGGACAATGAGTGCTCTAATTCATTCTTACAGGTATCAGGCAAAATGGATTTAGTCCAAGCTGAATTTGGAGTTTACAGCCAGCAATATTGGTTCAGAGTCCTTATAAAGGTAGGACATGAATTACACCTTCTGTATTAGTGCTTATCTCATGTAAATGCAACCATCTAAACACCAAACATCTGCTTTTTAAGGTTACTGTACAATCAGAGAGGCTAATTACCAGCCATCATAAGAAATCCAAACAGCTACTGAAGAGAATGTATCTGAGACAGTTAAGTGAGACAGAGAAAGGTGGATCCTGCACACACTTAAGGGCAGCCTCGCTGAGGTGACACAAACATCCATCCAGTCTCTGTGTTTATTCCCCAAACAAATCCCAAGCAGTTGCCTTGGGAAGGGAATCAGGGATAGCAGGAAGCAACACTTCTCCAGACACCCTCCCAGCTGCACTTCCATTTCCCATCCCACAGTCTAATGCTCATCCCAGCAATAACCAGCAGCTCTGTTGGCAGAGCATGTGAAGAATCCAGGGGTGGCTGCTGACGAGGCCATAAAAACAGATAGCCTGAGCTTGATGGCTCTGGGAATAATCCTGCTGCACAACTGCTTCAGTTGGCATAGGAAATGAAATATGGGAAATGGGCCTCCTGTGAGCTAAGAGTAAATAACTGCCCTGGACAAGTGCAGACATCCTGCAGTTTCAACTTAATTCACTGGACTCTTGGCTAGAGTGAAATAAATAAAACATTACACTTTCTCACTGTCAACTTGCCTCAGAATAGCCACAAAAAAACTATTGGGTCACTTGAAGGAAACGAAAAGTCCTCTAAAACTTCCTGAGTGTTAACCAACGGATTACAATCTAAAAGCTGTAACAACAAAGGATTAAATTGTACTGTTTCCTCTTGTAGTCACTGTCAAAAGGCTGGATTTATTCAGGCCTTTCTGTCCTTGTCACAATCTTTGTCACTAGAATGAAACACTGCAATTTTACAGCCTCATCCTTTCTCTGAGAGATAACAATAAACAACATGTCTTTGACCTTTTCAATGTTCTATGGTTTTACTGAATGGTCCTTTTTATTCTTCCTTTTATATTCTCAGCACTGATGAAAAACTGATGAAACAGCCAAGCAAATAAAAGAGAGAATTGTGAAGAGGTTGGAGTAGTGAGGGTGGCTACTGTCTCTCATACAGCTGACAGGGCTAAAGAGTTTTGGTCTTGGGTTTGCTCTTTCTTGTCAGAGATTTCTTGTAAAATAACAACACTACACAAGTTGCTCCCACAGAAACTACAAGAAAACACTGAACATCACTAGTTTCCAAGCTGAACAGCAGGCATGTCTGCCTCAATTCCACGGCCTTTAACAACTGCTTTGCAAGCCATGGGTGCTTCTGGCTCTTGCTGCTTGGATATGCATTGGTGTGGATCAAGATAAATTTAAAAGAAACTACTCCTTTGCAAAACTCCTCCTGCTGCAGAGAAGATGAAAGAGACAAGGTGACAGAAGTTTGTCATGCTGCTTAATACAGTCCTGGCAGAGACATGGGCCTGCAGTAACACAGGTAGTGTGAGAAGCCATGTGCAGAGTATTACTGGTGTTTTAATGTGAACTGAAGATGGAGTAACACAGGAAGCTGCTGGTGGGGAAACCAAGATGCAGCAGTTATCCTTACGTGCAGAACTCATAAAACAAACCCTCCCATTGATCTGCCATGTGGTTCCTTTGTTATCTCAGAGTGGAAGCAACAGCATCCCAGGGAAAGCATGAGTGTGAAATAGGCACAGTGCAGACAGCACACAGAGTAAGGGAGAACACAGAGCACTGCACCACTAGCTGTAGGATCATTTCCCACAAATGCTTCCCCTGCAGTTTCATGTCTGCCTCAGTATTCCTGCACACAGTCATTTGTAATGAAAAAATACGTTAGCTGTTGTCATCAAGGAAAGGAAATCCTGTGAACATTTTGTCAGACTTTGAATTTGTTGACATTAGCTACAGCTCCACAGACTCAGAGGTAGGTCTGGATTCCAACCTCTGAGGATGTGACCCTGGGGAGGCCTGGTGAAGATGTGAACCAGAAGATAACCTTACAACATTGCCAAGTCCCACTCTGGATGACTCCTCATTTTTCTGGAAGCTGTCCTGAGCTCTGGCCACCCTCATCTCCTTCCTCACACACACTGCACTCTTGCTGGAACCCAGGCCATTAGGACTATGTCCTCTCTTTATTCACCTGACAGGAACAATCTCATGCACAGAGTGGCAGAGAAACACTTCTGTTTCATGTCCTCATCTTCAAAACCCTGTATGAGCCAAGAATGAAGGTTCCTGGCATTTGATGTAACACATGAAAGGGATCCCAACAAGGGGTTTTGAACCATGGCTTGTACCTTCCCATCTCATCTTTGTTGCTATTTAGGAAGCCCCAGTATGGTCAGCAGCAATAATCTCCTTCACAGTAATAGGTGTGGGGGCCTTGGGTAAGTAAAGAGTGGAAACTTCTCCCTCAAGGACTCAATCCAACAAAAAATTTAAGCACATGCATAATATTTCAGAGTAGAATATTAAATATTTTTAAAATACTCATCTAAAATGGCATAACCTAATAACAAGCAAACTAAGTCTAGAGTACAGAAACACTTCTCCTGTAAAACCCTACTTTAATTTTTTTTGCATTATTATTTTCCCAGATAATCAAATCTCAAAAGAACATTTTGATTACCCCTGGTAACAACTTGCAGCTATTTTTCAGCTATTGGTAAGTCATAGGATTTCTTTCACCTTCTAATTCCTTTGATGCTGTCCCAAACACTGGATTTTATGGGGTAATACAAAAAAATGTAGATGTAACTCCTTTAAATAAATACATGGGATAATATTAAATAGTTTTAAACATACTATACCATCAAATTGTCTTGTTATGAAAGTTCAAGGTATTGTGGTGTGAGGTGTGGCCTGACAATGCTCACAGAAGAAATGATCAGAGGAGTTTGGATGCAGCTGGAGGAAAAGGGTCAAAATAAGACAGATATAAAAGAACCTGGAAGGCAGCAGGTAATTCAGGAATTAGAATAACCATCTGACCAAGAAAAAGCAGAGGGTATATATGACCTCATGGACAGAAAACAAGATTCTCCAAGAGAGAAACTTGCCCACAAACTATCACAGATCAGCAGGGAGCTCACAGAGGAACCTTCCAAGATGTCCAGGCAGGAAAGGGACACTAGTTGGTCTAGACTCCATTTAGTTAATGCACTGGCCAAGGAGGAAGAAAAATGTAATTATTGTAAAACCAGCCCAGACTACTTCAGGAATAGAAGAGAGGAATTAGAAATAGCATATGTGATGAGAGAACAGAGAGCAGGAAAACAGTGGCTCTCAAGATCAGAGTGTCCTAATGGGTAGCCCTCTGGGCTTTCTTCCTCCACCTTCAGGGCTCTGAACAACCACTATTTAGCAGTTGAACAGTATGTATTTCAAGTGCTTCCTGCTCATCTGACCTAATGCTGCAGATGTCTGGAACACAAGACCCCCTCACAGTAAGGACATGGTGCTTTCTGAGTGGGGCAGGGGGGTTCAGATGGCAGTGATGCTGTAGTGATGCTGTGTGGGAACTCAGTTTTCAAGTTGCTGCCTGTAGTGGTAACTTGAAAAAAAAAATACTTAAACATTCAGCTTGTAATTGTTTTGTTTATGCTTTCATCAGATGAAAGCTAAGTACATTTAAAATGGAAAATCAGCTCAAAGGGTCTATCAATTCACAGTATTAAAATGTAGCTTCATAGTTTCTGTGTTCTTCTGGTATGAACACTTGAGCAAATACAACAAAATAACAAGTTTTATTAAATGCTGACAAGCCATAAATCTGCATTCTTTTCCCCCTCCAAAAGCCATTTTTCACTGAAAATGCTACCTGTGTATATTTTCCATATCTGAAACGTATTGGTGATCAGCTGGGTGTCTGTAATCTCCACCTCTCTGGGCTGCCTGCTCCCCATGTCCTCACTGAATTGAATGCTGTGCTTCCTTCACATCCACAGTGCCTAGCACAGTTTGATCATAATGAGATATTTTCCCACCATGTCTTGCATCGGTGTTGCAGCCACTGAACCTGCTCTTTCCCCCAGCTTCAGCTTCTTTTGAATCCATTCAGGTACCCACTGGAGGAGGGAGTGACAGTGACTGAAGGTCCGATAGGTGCATTACACCCTTGGCTCAGTTCTGTAAGAAAACTGTTGCTAAGGCATGAGAAAGTGTATGAGCTAAAGGAATGTATGATAAGAAAGGTAATTATGCTGACAGCAGAATAATAACTGCAACAGTAATAGCTGGCAGATCAAGAATCCAAGGAGAAAACATAGCAACACAAAGTTGTACACAACTAAGAGAAGGGAGAGGGAAAGGAAGAGAAAAAGGGAAAGGGAAAAGAGAACAAGGACAAGTAGTGATGGAGAACAACATGTCTGTAGCTCTCTGAGAGCTGCCAGGTCTGTGGAAACTTCATCCTCTGCAGGTTTGGAATGGTAGGATTTGGCAATTTCAAGGAGCTCCAGAAATGGAGATGGAAAATAAGAGTACCAGAGATATTACATCAAACAGAAGCTTCTCCTCTTCTCTGTTTGTCCCTTGCTTGTGAAAGTATGTACAAGTGAAAAGTGAATGCAAGCAAACAGAAAAGAGCCAGTGAGGAAATTCCCAAGACAGAGCTATGGGGCAGTTTCACAGAGCACTGCTCCTATTCCATATGAGTTTGATTTCACTACATCACAGGACACCCTGCCTTTATTTTTCCTGACTCTATTTCTTACTTCACTGTTGTCTTTGTCTCCTGTCAGCCAGTCTGGAATAAAGTGCTCACATTAAAACAAGGAAATTCCTGGCTACTGTTACTTCTCACAGCATCTATAGGATCACTAAAACACCGAGACCCAGCAAGAACACCATTTCTGACATCCTTCTTTGATATACCCAACATGACAGGGCTCTAGAGAGAGTCCTCACCCCATGCTGGCCAGAGAAGGAAAAGAGATTACATGAGATGAAACCATCCAGCCATGGTCCTGAGTCCTTGTGGATTAACAGGAGGGTGGATCACCCCATGGAGGTGGCTCACACTCTCCGTTAAGCATCCTGCAAGAGCTGGGGACTAGGACTTCTTTTTTTGTTCTGTATTATTCAGAAAGCCAGTAAATCTCAGCTGAAAAAAAGGCCAGAACCAGGATGTTGAGAAGCCACTAGAAAGAATGAGCTGCAGTCAGGGGATGCATCTTCAGATTCAACAGTTTGTTCTCTTAATCATTTTTATTCATCTGGCAGTATCAAGATGAATTCCTGTTTTCCCTTAATGCTCTCCTGTGAGAATACTAGCACTCTGTAGACTGCCAGACAAAATAATACATTTCTAAGTTGAGAAGGCTTAAAGACTCTAGGAAGACAACAGCAACAAATTCTGAGGAACACAAGCACTGGCTGGAAAAAAAACACCAAAACAAACCAACCCCAAAGCAGACAGGCTCAATGGCAGCCATAAAAAATAAACAAACCTTGATTCACCTTTATGTACATATCTGGAAAATGCACACACCAGGCCTATCATTTAGATTTTCTTGTTCCTTTTGTTATACTTCCCAGAAAAAGCTTTTATTTTTTTATTTTATTCTTTAAAAGAATATGGAGGGGAGCAGGTGTTGAGCTCAGTGTTCAAAAGCAGCAAATGCCTCAGGATATTAACGAGCTCCTATCAATCAGTATCACAAAGGTGCCTTGGTACCAAAGCTCAGCCCACACACCAACGTGCCACATCTAGTCTCAATGAAGTTCTGGGAGCCACCCATACCTTTCCTCTGCTGGTCAGCTCCAACCTACTGGCTGGGATCACCTCCTCCAATATTTCTTCTCTTAGTATTTCTGTTGGGCTTATTGAAGTGAAAAACCATGCTGACAAAGCAGAGTATTTCCAAGGCATCTTACAGCTTTCCAAAAGATCTATGTAAGTCCATTAACATCATAACATTCCCTCTGGCTTTCTTCATACAGACTTTCTGGTCTCCTCTAGAGTATTTGCTACTCTGTGTTTAGAGCACAGAGCACAGGCAGCCTGCCGTCTGTGTCTGGGGGGGAAAGACATTTTACCTTCCTCTCAGTCCACACAGACCCTCCTCTGTGGAGTCAGTGGAGTTGCTGCCTAATTCAGTGGCAGTGTCTGATGGCTCTGAGCACTGAAACTCTCCATTACCCTGAAGACTCTGCACACATAAGAGGGTATTGGAAACTAAGCAAAAACACTCTCCTTACCAAAGTTTCCTATATATTAAATTATAAAGCTGCAGATCATGCAGACTTCAGGAACCTCCCTTCACAACTGTTGCAAGGCCCACACCCAGCAGAAAAGAAAGCTCCCTACAAATACAAATAATACTGTTAGTCTGCCTTCCAGATCCTGGGGTGGAGAGCCTCTCTGGAAAGGTCCACACATGGAGGGGGTACCAGCACACACAGCTACAGGTTCCACCTGCTTCCTTGAAAGCCATGCTGTAAATGCTGATGTTTTAAGTGTGGCTATGGTGCAGTGCATTATTCCACTGGAACACATCACTACTGATTTCACAGCTGGCTCCTGTCACTGAAACCTTCCCTATTTGAGTTCTCAGGGAGCAAATCAAACCAAGATTGTTCAACTAAGAACACTGCAAGCTCCACCCAGCCCCTGAAATGCAAGTAAGAATAGCATTCACCATCTCATGACCTTACTGAAAGTACTGGATTCAAAACTCACCTGGCAATAAATTACAACACATGAAGCAGAGCAGAGATCTGTTCTTCATAGCTCTTCGTACCCTAACCACAGTCCAGGCTTTGACAAACTCCAACTGGAATGTTACACAAGTGTGCTTAAACAGGTGAAGCTACAAAATGCTGCTTCCCTGACTTATTCTGTGCTCATAAACTGGTCATTAGGTTTGGCATACAAGAGAAAGAGATTTGGTTTTTGAACTTCCCATCAAACTTCTCTCTGCTTCCCACCAGCTTGATGGGAAAATCTGGGAGTTGGGCACAGGCAGATCTGAGAAAGTTCACTGCAGCTCAGTCAGACCCAGTGTCTGGAAGATATAGACAAGCTTGTTTTGTATGCACAAGTGGGAATTAATTCATTGTGCTGCTTTCTCATGGAAAAATGCAGATCAATAGCCAGGCTATTCCTTCAGTTCCTCTATGATGTGTTTAAAACCTAAATTAATAGTAACTCAATAGCACAGTTACAATCAAATATTCCAAATGCCTGCTTTTACTACTTCATCAGCAGTAAAATGCTGTTACCCATAACTGTTATGGTTAGCAGAGAAGAAAAGCAACAATATAATCAATGCTGAGCTTGGTGTGCAAGAGCTGGCACATGCAGGGTGGAGATGAGCACACATCTGCACACTTGTTTTACCACCAGAGTCACCAAGTACTGCACATATGGAAAGAACAAAGTGAAAATGAATGGAAGGCTGTGACAATCCACCAAGTGCTGGGTAAAGTGATGGCAGCCTCAATAGCCCCAGGATAGCAAAGGATTCTCAAAGCTATTATTTTACAAAAGTTCAAAGAACTTTTTTTTCTTCTTTAATAAGATGCAGTATTGTACTTCCTTGATCAAAATGACTCATTAGGAAGAATGTATATTACGTATATTTTCCCCCTCAAATTCTGAAAATATGCCTTAAATTATTAATTCTTCCTGCTAAGAAGTAGTTTTCCTGACTAGATTTAAAGTGTGGATTTTTCTCCCTCTGGTTCACTAAAATGACTGTAAAGACTCTGATATCTGGAGTTCACAAATTGCACTAGGTCAACTTAGAAAATCAGCTCCTGTGCCTCCCTGAATGGCCAACTGCTCTGAACAAGGGGAGCTCCTGGAAAAGACAACCTGCTGCACATAGACAGCATCGCTGGAAAAGGACATTTGGATCTTTTCAGTCATTATTTGATTTTTTTAAATTGTATTTTAGAAGTTGTTTTTCGTCTTCATTCTCTCCTTTTGTCCTGAATAAGTGAGAAAGATCAAAGTCAAATTTGCTGGCTCACTAGCACATGTTATGTTCAATTTTCTTCTGTCACATTCACATAAGTAACAGCAGATGTTGCTAGAACATTCATGAGTTTAGTTCTGAAGTGTGCAGCCAGACATTTGTCAGGCTAATTTGATTTCCTGAGGACTGCAAGGAGAGTTCTGCTGGATAGTTCCCCATCTGTGACACTGAGCCACTCTTGCCAAATTCACTCGAAGCCTCCAATGAAGATGTTCTTGTTTGGATTTCAGCTTTAGGCTACTTTTTATTAGTTCTCTTCAAGATGCCTTTCTCTCCCCCTTAGCGGTACTATAAAGTATAAAGATGGAGAGGAGAGTGTTTAGGAGAATAATGAAAAGGCACAAACTCCCACAAGATGATCATAATCTTTGCCATCTTAGCATTTAACAAATGCCTCCTAAAGCCAGCAGGGAAGATACCCATAGATTTCAGTGAAATAATGTTGTATTCTCCCTCAGCTGAAAAAACATTCAAATTTAAATCATTACATACATGTCAGAGGTAAACTTTCTTTTAGGCTAACTGCCTGAAAATCATTTTCCAAGAGATTTCTGAAATCAGCAAGTCACTTCAGGTGCACCTAGAAGATGAAAATGTGCTTTGCCACTCTTAGAAAAACTGCTATTTTCAAACTGGTGTTATTACGTTTACTCATTCTCTATCTGCACTTGTAAACAAAACAAAATGCAAATCAAGTCTTATTGCTGAATATTACCTTCAAATAAAATACGTCCAAATTTTGCATGGCATTGGAAACGTTTCCAGACTTGGGCAAATGATTCTATTAAAGGGGTTAATGCATCACTTCCCAACGAAAGAAATGAGTTCCTTTAGTTCCGGCCTTGCAGGGGCTCATTTCCCCACAGCCAGCTCCGTGCTAGAGACTGGAAGGCGTGTGTAACGCCACGCCCATGATGTCAGCCAGAGGCAGGGTTACACCTCGTCCCGGGGCCGGTTGTCCCCGCAGAGTCCCCCCGCAGGGCGGCTGCCGAGCCCCGGACCCTGCTCCAGCCGCGGAGCCCGAGGGCAGCGGCGGTGCGGGAGCGCCCCCTGCCGGCCCGCAGCCGCACTGACTGCATTGCACTGCCTGCAGCACTGCCCTGACTGCATTGCACTGTCTGCAGCTCTGCACTGCCTGCACTGCACTGAACTGCCTGCGCTGCACTGCACTGCTGCACTGCACTGAAGTACACTGCTTGCTCTGCACTGCCTGCACTGAACTACACTGCCTGCTCCGCACTGCCTACACAGCCTGCTCTCCTGCTGCTGCCTACACCCCCTACCTGCCTCACTTCCCCCTGCCCTGCCTACCTGCCGCTGCCTTCAGTGCCTGCCTGCACCCTGGCTTGCCTGCCAGGAGTGTGGTGCTTTGCATGAGGAGAAGAGAGCTAAAGGTGAGGGTGGTTTCTTTGGCCCTACCAAAGGAAACCCAAACTCCACCAAGGTAAGTATTTGTTTCCCTTCACTTCCAGCTTCTCTGTCCAGACAGAATTTCAGAAGGGGAGTGACTGAAGCGACTTGATCAGTTTTGCTCTGTATAGAAGAAAGCCTTTCTCTCTCCATAGAGGGCAGTTTATTTTATTACTTCTTCAAAAGCATAGATACTGGCCAGCTCACCATCCTCAGCAGGACCCTAACTCACCTGCCTGTCCTCCAGCTGTAGCAGGCACAAGAAGAGCTGCTCTTCCCTTTCTTCTCATGCAGAATTACAGAGGTCAGATTAGACAGATGAAATGTTCAGATTTACAGGAATTCAACTTTCTCTGAGTATGTGTCTTGCTTTTACAGATCATATTCATAGAAAAAAAAGTGTTATCTCACAATTCATCCTAGAATGTAAAGCTCAGGTCTCAGATAAATACTCTCTATTTATTGCAAAAATAGTTAAACCATTTCAGAATGTGAAAATCTTAGAGGCCTGAGTTTCTCTAGTTTCTATTACATGGATGAGGAAGCATGACTGTTGTATATAAGAGGAAGGTAAGTCATCTTCATAAATATCTCCAAAGGCCATTTAACTCAATCAGCAAACTGGGGAAACGAGCTATTTAGCATAGTTTAGTGACTGAGTTTTCATTTCAAGGTTGAATAATGTCTTAAAAAAGAAAAACAAAAGAGGCTTTGAAATTTTTCCTAACCTTCAGCTCCACTAAACATGAAAACTAACTGCTGGATTCTGGGGAAGTGACCTATTTCTCAACACTTTGGAAAGCTTAAAACTGTGCAAATGACATTGACAAAAACACGACCCATGTTTTCTAAGCTTCCTTTACACAGTATGGTGAAAATCAAGTAGAATATAAACTCAGCCACAAAGAGGAGACTTAAAGAATCAAGTCCCTGGATGAAAGGCAATTTTTTCCAACTATTTCTTGATTTTTGTTTCTTGGAATTTTAGAAGCTACTTAGAAACTAACCCAAACAGTTTATTAAACTACTCTTTGTCTTCTTAGCAATACTTTGTCACAGTCAGATATGAGAAATGATGGAAATGGATGGATTTCAAAGACTGCTGATTAAAAATTAGTTAATTTTCCTTGCAGTAAATATGAAACCTTTCTCCAATTCAGGCTTAGACAAGACACAGCAGCTCCAGTTCTTGAAAGATGTCCAAAGATATTTTGTTAACTTTAAGATAAACAGCATATACAACCTTTGTGCCTTCATTCCAGTTGCATTTTTTGCTCCCTTCTGCAGTAATGATACTGCCTTTCCTAGGTCTGATTCATATGAAGAGAAGTATTGAAGCTGGCATCTTATTCAAAATACAGCTGAAAATGACTGAAAGCCAGAAACAAGCAAGGCAAGGCTGCAGTCGTTGCTCAGAGCAGGGAAGGATTTCTACAAACACAACCCAGTATGAGCAGAGGCAGGCTGGCAGTTGCCTGGGATTCCTCCTTTCTCACAACAGAACAAATGTGTCTCTGCAGAGGCTGGAGGAGCTCAGGTGTTGAGAGCAGTGATTGTCAAACTGATCTTCCAGAAGCCATACCTGTGCTTCCTCACGGGAATGGGAGTCAGTGTTGAAGAGCCAAAAGAATAGTCAATATCAAAACCTGACAACTAGAGTTTTTCTCCAAGAAGACTCAACAGGAAAAAAAAAAAAAAAAAAAAAGAGAGAAAATAATCCTTTCTTCTGTTAGAAAAACAACTCTATATACCAAGGACAAGTGATGACAAACAATTTTTAAATGCTGAGACTTGCTATCAGACAGGCAGAGGCACTCACCTGCAAAAAAAACAATTGAATTTCACAGAGAAAGAAGTATATTCTACCCTGAAAAGCCATCTCTTAATAGAAAAATAAATCTATTATCGTTTTCACATTATAACAATTCCACGTCCTATTAAGAATTTCTCATTTACTGACAAAGATTTTGTTCAGGTTTCTGTGAGTTGCAAAATGACCCTGTGATAGCTGACAGGGAGTGCAAGGCAAGACCTCATGACTCCAAGCCCATGCACTCCAGTGGCACAGCCTGTCCTGCCAGCTCTGTTGATGCCCTTTGGCTCTGGACTGGCTTCTGATGGAGACAAGGCTTCTGTGACCTGGGTATAAGAGAGGGAAAAAGGGGAGCAAAGAAGAGCCTCTTGGCCTGCTTTTCCCACTGCAATTTCTCAACATATTGCTCATTTCCCATCACATCTGCCAGAGAGACTTTTTAACAGTCACATCCCTGCAAGATTTCTAGGAATCAGAAGCAGATAAAAGGGACAGAGCCTTAGGCATCCAGACTAAGACAGTGTGCCTTGACCAGCACTCAGAAACACTAGAGAAGAGCTCATGGAGCTTATAAAATTGCTACCAAATAGTAAAGGCAATTGTCAACAGTAGGAAGAAGTAGGGAAAACCTAGGAAATGTTCTGTGCAGAACTTTGATTTTTCTTCTATCTCTCAAACCTCACTGTGTAGCCATCTACAGAAAGCACATTCAACATGCTGGTCACTCCAATTAAATTAGGAAGGGTAACACAACCTTTTGAGAGCCTCAGCAGGATTCAGAGCAACTGAGGAGAGCAGGGCTGCCATTACTGATCATTTCTAGGATAGAAGAAGTTAAAGTTACCTCCACTGAAAACAAGCACTTTTATCACTTCCCTCTTTTGAAAAAACAGCACATCCAGAAATGTTTTGCTTTACAAAACATCAACCCATTAAAGGCAGACACTGGACCAAAATATTTTTGAAAAAAAAAAAACAAAACAACAACAAAAAAAGCTGTGGTCCGAGTTACAGAGAGCCTTCCAAATCATGGGCAGTATAGGAAAAGAAGTGTATATTAAGAATTCAAAACCCCCGGAGAAAACACTTCTAACACAACAATTTGGGGTTTTTTAGGTTGCACCTCCCAAATGCTTTCAAGGTTTAATTGTTTATCTGTTTAAGCTTTCTTAAATTAAACTTTCTAATCTTTTGACTGGCGTTTGTCCCCCTTCTTGGAGGATGGCCAAAGTATGTCTCCATTGCTCTCTAAATGTGACCATTCACTCGTTACAGAGAAGACAGGCATGGAATGCTATCAGATAGGGTTTGGCCATCATTAATGATGGTGAATATTGCTATAATGATGCTTCTATAGCTTTATTTTCAAGCACAATTTGGTTCATCGCTTAGTTGTTGTCAAGACATGTTGGAATTGACGTAAAGCAGCATTTCTGAACACCATGGCTTCATGCAGAATGTTGCATTTAAATCTATAATAGCACAAACAATTTCTCTTCAAGAATTTCTGACTTGCAAATTACTCTTCATCTCCTGTCACCATGTTTCCACACCACAAAGCAGCTTAGAAATCCTCCCATCCCTGTTTTAGCTGAATCTTGTTCTGAAACTGTGAGCAGCAATATTGGCAGCAAGCCTGCAAATTCACCCTCCTCTACAGGAACAGACAACCACTGCCCCTTGCACACAAAGACTGTTTTTCCATCAGGGTTGTCACCTGAATAGCATTTCTAACAATAAAGAACTCTATTTCAAATGTGATGGCCAAAAGAGTGCCTTCAAGATGCTGCTCTTGCTGTGCTGTTTGTCACCTGGCACTGTATGGGACCACAGGGAGGATCCCAGATGAGTCTCCTGCACTGATTTCTCCTGCACAGCTACAGCAGCAAGAGCTGGGAGGCTCTGAAGGGGTCTAGTTCTGCCCTCAGCCTCCAGAGCCTTTCCTATTCCCACTCCTGCATGCCCTTCCAGGGAAGAAAACAAAGAGAAGCTCTGGCTCCAGCAAAGGCTGCTTTCTGCATCAGAAAATGGTTAGGCTGGTAGGGCCTTGGTGCTTAGCTTACAGTCACAGTGGGGATGGGAGCTTGCCTTGATTTGTTAGTATTGCACTTCCCTGGGTTTAATAAAGTTAAATGGGATGGTTTGCACCAAACCCGGGAACAGAAATCAGGCTAATCCCTTCCATCCTTCTTGATTTGCCTTATTACTCATTCCAATCTCTCTGTGCTCTAATGGCTGTCTTTTTTTCTGATTCCTGGGTGTAAATTTCTCAAGGCAGAGAGCAAGGAGGGCACCCAGCATAGGAAATGCAGCCATTTAGGAAAAGAAGCAGTGGTATTCATTCTCACACGCTGGATGAGGCAGCCTGCTCTCCTATAGAAATTACATCATTCTCCAGTTTTCCCATCACTACTTCTCAGCATCACAGAAGCTCAGAGGATGATGCAGAATCCTGTGACACAAACTGCAGCCTTGATAAGCTGCTTTCCAAAATGGACAGAGTCTGCTCATTTAAGATTTCAGACAGTGAATCACTCATTTTGGCACTTGTTTGGCATGTGCTAGAAAAACAAATTACCTGGTTCTTTTCATTTCTGTCAATGGCTTCATAGCCACCTCAAGAGCCTTAATTCCCCAGCTCACTGTTCCCTGGATTACTCTCAATGCCCATCACTCTCCATCCTCCATAAGCCTGACTTTGTTTCAAGCAAAACAAGGTCAACCTGACCTAAGTGGGACAACTTATGGGAAGCCAGAGGCTTTGGCATCAACTCCAGAGAGCACTGAAGTCAGTCAGCATCCTTCTGATGCCTTGAATGAATGTTCTACAGAACCTAACACCACCCTCATCTCACAATAAACACCAGGTGTGAAAAATCTACCTTGGAATTCCCTTGATGTGTTCCACCCACACTTCTTTGGCTGTAAGCAAGTGAGAGGGCTTCTAAGGTGTCCAAAAACTAGCTGGCTCACAAGCTGACACACTCTGACTTTCATTAATAGGTTAGTAAAGAGAAAGGGAATGGAGAAGATGCCTATATGTATTTTAGCTGTAATTAGTTCATTAGTTCATTTTATCTATTATTAGTTATAGAGCCACCTATAACTTCTAGGCAAAAATATGAGCAAAGACTTCAAACATTCTCTGAAAATCCAGGGCATTATGTGAAATTGCATTCTGAAGCCTGGATAGTGCTACTCATCCAATTTGGGAATACCCTGCTGAGCCAAGACAGACCAGTTTCCTTACGGGTATGTTATGCCAGACTCACTCTCTGTTCAAATGCCTCGTGTATATGTGATAAATCCAAAAGAAATCAAGGCTTCTGCTCTTCTGATAGAAAAATCTATTAAAATGTAATGTTTTCCTATAATATTTAGTTTGTGGAAATCACAGTGAATGCATAAGACTGAATCTGAACTCTACAGATGAGAGGTGGGAAAATGAGCTTTGGTTTAGTTTTCACCCCTTCCATTTATTAATTACTAGAAGCTTTGTTAACAAGTAGATCCACCAAAGAAAATGATCCTTCTTCAGACTGTTCCTACACTTCCAAAATAATATTATTACACTTCCAAAATAATAATTAACCTTGTTTTAAAGGCCCAAATGATAGTAAGGCCACCAGCTCTGGTAATCCAGGCTCTAATCATCCTGACTGCAGTGTATTGTCACTCCCTTCATTACTGGATTCATTTGTAGTTTCAATTTCAATGACTGAATTTTCCTAGATGTTTGTCAGCCATGTGGAAAGCCCCAGCACTATTGCTTCTTTTCTGTGCATAATTAGCTGCACAAAAATGCAAAATAGCTCTCAAGTTACTCTTTGGCAAGCTCTGTTATTATTTGGAATATATTCCTCTAACGTAACAACTGTGGAGAATTTTTATTCAGCATACATTCTCCCATTGGTCTACCTGGGAAAACTGCTTTTTAAAAAGCTAAAAATTAACACTACGTTTCTTTTTTGTTTATTAAAAGAAGCCAATTCACTATTAGCTTTTTATCAAATCTCCCACAAAATAAATCCATTTTCTTATTTTGAGAAGACTTAACCCAGCTATGAACACTCCACCCTCTTAGCATCCCTTTTTCCAAAGCATCAACTCCAGCACAGTTAGCTCCATAAATAACCAGATTTGAGGATGCAACTCCTATTTCTGAAGAACAGCAAGGAATTAGGAGCACTTCTCTAGGATCATGCACATGATAATCTACAGATAATGCAATGAGAATGTAATAATCTGTTGCCACAGAAGGATGCTAAGGTCATTTTTTTTTCCCAGCTCCTTTTGTGATGTTTGTGCTAAACACATTAACTTTTAGTTACAGAGCTTTCAGGTGAATGAAGCCCATGACAATCTCCTGCTCCACAGCAGGAGTGGCAATGCCAGATTCCCACCAGAAAAGCTTCTCATGTCAGCTCTGCTCAGGCAGAGAGGAGAGTTTCACTCTCCAAGGAAAAAATGTACAATTTCCAGCCTCGTGTGGATCAGCCTGAGACCTCTGGGATCCTCTCTGCAGCAAACCCTTTTGATTTGTATATACTGCCAGTAAAAACAAACATCCATCAAATGCCAGCTTTAGCAACAGCACATTTCTGCAGACAGAAATAAGACCAAATAGAGGTGAAGCACTGGAGACTTTCAGGGAGAAAAATGATATGATGTTCTTGCTGCAATAAAACAACTTCCTTAGTATCCTTTTCAACTGGACTGGAAAAAAAAGTGAAAAAAAGCCCTGCTTCTAATGGCACTTGGAACTGAATAACTTGGTTCAGCACGGCTGTGAGATGCATTCAACTGGAAGACAATCTGTATAAGCACATGTCTTTTAAAGCACGAAAAACACAGTCACCCTTGAAACAGAAAAGAGGTCACAACCTTAACACAGGAGAACTAGTGCTCTGCCTGTAATAGTGCCAATCCTTTCCTGGTTAGCTCTTCAACACCAAAGCAGCTGAATTACAAGGACAACTGATTCTTTAGTTCCTGTGTTTAAAAAGCTAACTGAAAAATCAGGCTCCTCACCAAGTAAGTGAGCATTAGCCTGATCACAATGTGCACAACACTGTCTATGGCGAAGTATTACATAAAGGAAGGTTCTTAGGATCTTCATTTTATTTCTGGTGAGTTTGTGTCAAGTTCAGCTGTTTAAATTTCCACTATACTAGTGGCATTAAGGTGACAAAAAGACCTTGATCAGTTCAAAGAAACCTGATAATGGTTTGCCATTAAGGTTGTCAATTAATAGAAATAATTTTTCCAAAATAATTTCTTCAAATATTACAATAATATGTTTTAAATCATAGTTATCAGTGTCTTTCTTCATTACTGAAATAGTGTGTGATATACACATAGACAGAGAGCTGAGTTTCCCATATTGATATGAGGTGATCTTGAATACTTTCTGGCTTGAAGAGAGCAGGCACAATAGGCTGGTAAACTCCTTGCTTCTTGTTTCATATTTTACTGGTTACACAGAGGGAAAGAAAAACCTTCAAATTCCTTTCAAAGCAAAATCAGTAGCGTAAGTATTGGTAGCCCTGACTTAGCAGCTTCCCCCAGAAAGCACTTGAAGGGCTGCTGTGATTTCCCACCTTGCCTGCCTCTCAAGTGGGCCATGTGCAATCCTGAGCCATCAAGTCTCTGTCCTCATCTAACTGCCAGCAGAACTCTGATCAGAGAGAAAACCAGGACAACGTAAGGCTGCTAACACTAACAACCTGAAGAAAGGCAGAAAGAAACACAAAAAACCAACTTTCTCACTTCCCATTGAGATAGCCTTCTCTCACTTAGCCTGTATTTTTAATCACATCCAGCCCTGTGACTTCTCCAAATAACGTCTCAATAAGCCTCACCCCCTGAGTTGTGTTTTCCTCACTTGATGAGGAAAAGAGAAGAGGGTGTATTCTCAGATGAAGACTGTGATTATTTATTCACAGGCCTTCCTTAGCTGCTGCCAAGTACCTGCAAGTCTCCAAGGAATTAACAGCAATGCTACCCAAGGCAAAGACCTCTTCATGCTACAGGGGACAACCGTGTGACATCTGGAAGTATCTTAGACCTTGTTCTCTAACAGTACTCATATAGTTTTGCACAAAGGAAGCTACTGTTGGCACAGAAAAGTTTGAAGCATTGAGAACAATAAAGTTAGGGCTGGTTTGTTTTTTTAATTCTACACACAAAAACTCACCAAAATAGTTTCATTTAATTATCACACTTGCACAGCAAAAAAATCAACACCCTTCTAACTAAGTTCCAGTGAAAGTAGTAGAAAGTAATTTCCAAATATGAATGCAAAAATTATGACTTGCTAGATATATAGAGCTTAGTAGCCCGTGAAAATTAGCAATCTCAAATTGAAACTCTAAAGTATGTACTAAACCTGCACCCTAACCCAGTGATGTGCAAGTTACATGACATTGGAAATTACTTTCTGGTGATGAAACAAGACACCCAAGTTTCCAAATCAGAAGGACAAAACCATGAAAGAAGGGCAGGTTTTCAGCTTGGCACCATGAAAGTGATTGGAGAGTGTTCTAAAGTACAGTATGACATGATAGATGGCAACGGTGATTAAAAAAAGACTGCTACTGTTTTTCTGCAGTGAATTCCTATGTTTAATGATCATGAAGTTATCAAATATGATGACACCAAACTGGGAGGAGTGGCTGACACAGCAGCAGGCTGTGCTGCCATCCAGAGAGACCTGGACAGGCTG
>JAOEGS010006134.1:0-33695 GCA_025447755.1 Corythornis vintsioides | reverse complement strand
CAGCCGTGGGAGCTCCCCCCCTCGCCCCACCCCCCCCCCACCCCATTACCTGCAGCTGCTGTTCCACTGGAGGGTCAGTGCTGTTAAAATCTCCCTCCTTCCTGCGCCAGGCTGGGACTGGAAGGAGAGTGGTGTGACCAGGGCATCCTGAGATCCCCCCCCCCCCCCCCCCCCCAACACAGCCAGGGTCAGGCTCACCTGGGGTGATGCCAAAGACTTTGTGAGGGTCATCACCACGCTTGGAGTGGTCCTCCAGCAGCTCAAACATGCCAGTACTAGTCAGGGCACAGCGAAAGTTTGTCTTCCACTTGGCTGGGTCTTCAGGGCACCCCTCATACCGCCCACTCACCTTTGCCCAGGCCTGGAGGGGGTGGTGTGGAGGGGTGAGCATGAGGACCCTGGCTCCATGAGCATGGAGGTTTCAGGGGTGCCTAGTCTCCCCTCAACCCCCAATTCCCACATTTCATCCACCTTAAAAACCTCGAGGTCATTGCTGGTCACCCCCCTCCCAACCCACCTTGAAGACCTCGAGGTCACTGCTGGTGACATCCTTCCTGGCGTTGTGTTTCCAGGGGACACGGAAGGTCGTGTGGCTCGCGTCAGTCCAGCACAGCCCCTGGTAGATCCCAGTGGTGATGGCATTCAGCAGCCAGGGCCCGAACCGCAGCTTCTGGGCCTCCCTGTGGGCACAGGGACGTCACCGTTGCAGGGGGCTGGTTTAATCCACCCAGGGGGTATCCAGAGCAAGAGGAAGGGCAGGAGGTGCTGGGGGTGCCACTTACCCCTCACTCTGTGGCGCTGCCATGGTGTCGTGGGGTCCCCAGGCCCGTGGGACCCAGGCAGTGGGTGACCTTAGCTCGAGACGCAACCAACTCCGGCTCAGCCCTTTTATCAGTCTCCTGCACTTGCTCCCTATTTCCTGGAAAACACGTGACCCTTCGGAAAGTGAAAGTGGTGCTGGTGGCCACACCCTCCATGGGAGGCGGGTCTCACACACCAGTCCTTGCTGGGTCCCAGTGTTGTGACTGGGAGATGCCCAGGCCCTGGCGTTGGTCCCACACCCAGGGTCTGCTGCATGTGGGGTCCACTCGACCCCCTCCCCAAATTAATAATTAACCAAACTACTCCTGATTTCAACCCACACTGGCAGGGACACAGAGCTCTGTAGGCACTGGGCAGAATCAGCTCTGAGCTGGGGGTGTGTGTGAAACGCCCACAACCCTGCCCCAGGGTTGCTGCCGACGGGCTGTCATGGCCCCAGAAATGCCAATGTGGGACAAAATCAACCATCACCTGGTGACAAAGGCCCAAGGAAAGGATGCCCCAGGATGCTCTGCTCGGCCCAAAATGAACTGCACCCTCTCTTGGGGTTTTCTCAGGTGCGCTGGTCCTGTGGCAACACATCCCCTCACCCCAGAAAGGGAAGCAGTGCCCGGCCGGGGCTGCAGCTGGTTTCCAGGAACGTGGGTGCCCAGCCCGGCCACCTGCAGCACAAACCGGTCGCCCTGTGCTTGGCCCAGAGCAGTGCAGGGTACAGAGAGGCTTTTTGCATTAGAGGAAAACTAGTGAGTAACTGCAATATGAGGCAGGTCACAGGCAGCCCAAGCGCTCGCCCTCCTTGCTCTTCCTCAAGCCCATGTGAGCTCTGTGGAGTGAGAAAACAACTACAAAACTCCTGGGGCTGGCAGGAGGGTCACAGATTCACAGATTCACAGATATTAGGGGTTGGAAGGGACCTAGAAGATCATCTAGTCCAACCCCCCTGCCTGAGCAGGGTCACAGATTTATCACCTGTGGCAGCCAGGGGGCTGGCACAGGAGCTCACGGCCTCTTCCCCAGACACTTCCCCCTTTCAAGAATATTGCCCCTTTCTTTTTTTCCTAGGAATTTCTCCCTGCTCCTTCCTCAGAACTCTTTTGTGCTTTTCCAGGATATTGCCCTTCTGTTTTCCAGGAAATTGCCTTTTGGTTTCCAGGAAATCTCCCACTTCCTTCCCAAGCACTCCCCCTCTGGCTTTCCAGGAAATGTCCCTCTCACTTTGCAGGGTGTTTCCCTCCCCCTGCTTTCCAGGAAATTCCTCCTTTGCTTCCTGGGAAATTTCCTTGTAGAGTCCTTCTTTGCATTTGAGGAATTTCCTCTCTGTTTAGAGGACTTCTTACAGGAATAATTTTACTGGCAAGGTTTGGTCTGGGGAAATTGTAAACATCCTTGTAAAACACAAATGAGCAAGGAACAGGGCACCTTAAATTTATAAAAAAAAAAAAAAAGAAAAAAAGGAAAAAAGAATCTTTTTCTTTTAATCCACCCAAGGGGAATCCAGAGCAAGAGCAGCATCACAGCACTACACACAGCACAGACATCTATCATCGGCTTTGCACAGATCCCAGCCCAGGAACAAGGAGAAGACACTAAGAAAAAAAAAAAAAAAAAAAAAAAAAAAAAAAAAAAGGAAAAAAGGAAAAATACAGAAAATTGTTCAATTGTTCACAAACACAAAGTGACAGAGAGCAAATTGGCCACAACAACTTTCCCGACGAGAAGGAGGACGCACCAAGGAAGAAGGCCCTTCAACATACAGCTGCTGCAAAAACCTAACCCAAGAACGTTAGAAGAGAGGCAGTTTTGTTTGAAACATTAAAATCTGGGATTTCGGTTTTTTTCTTTTTAAATTAATTTAAATATACATTTGAAACACAAACACCAAGCAAGCGCCTGGAGAACGAAGCGAAACGAAGGAGGAATGAGAATTGAATCTGACCGGTTTAATTTAAACACCAAACGGAATAAATAACAGAGAAGATGACGCTGGGTTGGCAGATCTCACGCCGAAGATCATTTAAACCAGAACTAAATCCACAGCCCAAGAGAGCACAGAAAGAGGAAGGTCCTCTGACAAGTGGTGGGAGCTGGGGTCCCTTTGTGGAGTGGTTTGTAGGTCTGAATTTGTCCCCTGCCACCCAACAACAATCACCACCCAAACAGGACAATGAGGTTTTGTGACCCAGAGGACTGGAGCCCCTAACCACCGAGAGGCAAACGGCTCCTGGGAAGGGGTACGGGGACCTCCTGCCTCTCTGAAACCAGTCAGCCCTGAATACACCCAAGTCAAACACCAAAGCAGGTGTGTGTCACCTGGCGAGGTCAGCACATTTCCATGGCAAGGCTGGAAAAGAGCAGAGCCAGCGCCTCCTGTCGGGCACCTGAGGCCAGGCTGGAAAACAAACCCCAAATCAGCCCATCTAGCCCTGCGGCCACTGCCTTATCCCCCAGGGTGGGCAGGCTGAAGGAATGTTAAGTGGGTGGTTCTTGTTTGGTTTTCCCTCCCCACAACCCCTGTATTATAAAAAAAAAAAAAAAAAAAAAAGAGAGAAATGACAGAAAAATAAAAGAACAGAACTAACTTGATCCCAAATTCCTCTTCCTCCCCTGCCTGTAGCCAAGCAGCAAAGCACCTTTGGATGCTCATGTGATCCCATAGACATGTTCCCTACAGAGAGACACCTCATCTCTGCCCCTCACCCGGATGTGCCTGTGACACCGCTTAGGAGGGATGTCCCTTTGCATTAAAAATAATTACAACGATCCCCCTTCCCTTCCTGTGATCGCCAGGGAGTTCATTTAAGTCCAACTGATTTTTGAGAACGGGAGAAGGGAGGGGTGAAGGATTCCAGGCCGAGGACCTCACCGGCTGCAGCACCCCTCTGCCATGTCCCCAGAGGGCAGGGGCTGAGCCCCCTTTGTGCAGCGCCTGCTCTGACTCAAGGCTGGCAGAGCTGAGGAGGGGCCAAGGGAACACCCAGCTCCTCCTCAGACAGCAGCAGCTCCAGGAAGGAAGAGGGGGAGTGGGGTGGACAAGAGTTTGAGTTATTTCTTTCCCATCCCTCTTCTGCCCCAAGGTTAGGAAGAGAGTTCTGGGTTTGCGAGCCCAGTCTGTGCTTACCAGTGTCCTTAAGAATGACAATTTAAAAACAAACAAACAAAAAAAGGAAAAAAAAAAAGATATGCATTCATTAGGAATTGTCCGTGTAAGGAGCAGGAGGGGGCAGGTTCCAGAACGAGACAGGCAAGGGACTCTCTCCCTCCCCAGGTCGGCTCGTCCGGAGACCGCGTCCCCTCGGTGTCCCTGCGCGAACCCTTTGTGCTGTTGCTCTGACATCAATCGATGGGGTGACGGCCTCGGGGAGGGACTCGGCGCACAGAGGGCGGGAGGCCGCGCGGAGGGCGGGAGGGAGGCCACGCAGGGCTAGGCCCGGTGCTTGGGCAGCATGTCCAGCAGGAACTCCGCGATGCCGAGGAAGTAGACGACTTGTGCGATGCCGAAGAGAGGAGCGATGACCAGGGCTCGGCAGTAGGCCCCTTTCAGGAAGGCCATGGGGCCTTCCTTCTGCCAGATCTTCCTAGGGAGAAACAGCACAGGCAGGTAAGTGTCTGTCCCAACCCTCCACAGGGCCAGGACAGCCTCTGGCCAGACTCTGGCTTTCCCCCTCCCTCCAGCGGTGAGACCCTGGCAAGCACTGACACCTGACTCTGCTTCCACAGCAGATCATCCACCATGCCCATGTGCTCATGAATGGCCAGGGAGGAACATACCCCATCCCTCATCTGGCCAGGGGTAGGTGTGTCTGTTTGTACTCCTGAGACAACCCTGTGCTTGCACCAAGAGGTGTAAAAGCTGGGGTCAACTGCACCCTTGGTATGAGACACAGCCAGATGGCAAGAGACTGGCTATGACAACAAAGCTGGTGTTTTGGAACTGCCAGACCTGAGTCTGGTGAAGGGGAAGAGGAGAGGGTGGCTGGGGACAACTTGAACACTGCTCCTGCAGCTGCTGGTCAAAGCCCACCCAGAACAGGTACAACAGGGCCTGGGGAGAGTCAACCCCAGCACTGCCTCCCTCTGCAGACACAAAACCTCAGTGTGACCACTGCTGGGGTTTGGACAGAAGCATTTAAACATAATGCTACCTCAACACAGGAAGGAGTTCTCTCTATATAAACAGTATATACCTATATATACTCTATCCAGATAGAGAGATAAAAGCACAGGTTCAGAGGGAATCTGAGAGAGAGAAGGTGCTGGTTGTGTTTAGAGCTGCCCTGACTGCCTGGCAGCAGCATGTCCTGTATATCTGAAGTGGTGGCTGCTTCATGAGGAACCTTACTTGGTGCAGTCCAGGATCCCTGAGTAGGTGTCCTCGTTGACTCCTCTCTGCAAGGACTGCAGCCGTGTTTTGATGACTGGAGAGTGAGAGAGGAGACAGTGGTGAGCACTGGGAACACAGCATATTCTTCAGCAGGCAGGAGTCACCCTGAGAGCAACATCTTTGAAACAGTCAAAATGAGATCACAAAAAGTGACCATTTTTGTGTATTTATCAGCAAAACTGGGGAAAACAAATCAGAGTGTTGGGGAGAGGATTTACTTTCTGGTGTTTTTTAACAGCAGAGAAACCAAGGTGGTATTTAAGGCAGATGCTGTGGAGCAGAAGAAAAGGCCACAGATCTGGGGCTCCATGACCATGGGCACATCAGTGGTCTGCACACAACTGCACCCCTGCAGAAACGTGCCTTTGCAGGGGCACATTCACAGCAGTTCCTGCACAGAGCAGCCAAAACAAAGGACCCTCCTCCTGACTTAGGGGGCTGCACGCCCCCATGTAAGCCATGCCTGAACATATTGCTCAGCTGAAGGACACATCAGCTGAGCTGGAGGTAGCATGGCCAGCAGAGCTCTCTGTGCTGAGAAGGGGCTGGCATGGTCACCCCTCTTCTCACCCAGCCCACCTGTGGGCTTCTGACTCCTGTCACTTGTCAGCAGGCAGCAGCAGAGGCTGCTTGGGACTCACCGTCACAGGGATTGACGGCCACTGCGGCCGTGCTGCCGGCCACGCAGCCCGAGAGGAAGGACACATAGAACGGAGCCTTGACATTGGGGTCCTTCTGGCCCAGCTTGTTCAGGTTTGCAAACAGTGGGAAGTAAACAATGGAGAACGGGACATCCCTGAGGAAGGGGAAGAAAGAAGAGCAGGGATGAGCAACGTCAGAGTGGGATGCCAACAAACAGAGCATCAAAGGAAGGGCTGCAAGCATCACACGTTGGCAGCACAGCCACACATGCAACCCAGTCATCCCAGCTCTGTGACTGCAATGTGGGCAGGAACCCAGACTCAGCAGGGGCAAAGCTGATGGCACCAAGGGCAGCAGGTGGCCCTGCAGAGCCAATGGCTCCCTTTTGATCTTTCAACACTCAAACTGAAGACCCCAGCACAGAGGTGAACTGCTTCATCCAAGAGGCTCACAATCTGCCCCCATCCCACTGGGTGCTACTTTAGCTCTGCCTTTGCTAAGGCTGGAGGAGTCCCTGGGTGAAAGCCCAGTCACAGGTGCCAGAGCAGGCACCAGTCCCTGCATCCAGCACACACCACAAGCCAGCACCCATTTTGCACTCTGGAGACTCAGGCTGACAGTTTTGTTCTGCCAGTTTCACAAGGACTTCTCAACAGAAGATATGGGGGAGACAAAAACCTCCCATAAAAAGCAGTTAAATCTTCCAGGAGCAAGGTACAGCCTCCCTCCCTTCCCTGGCCTTCCCTTCTTTCATGAGCAGGGGAGCCAAACCGAGCCAAGCCCACAGCCCCCGAAGCCAACACTCCCTGTGCAGGCTCATCCCCACTCTGGGTTCAGGACTGAGCACACCGGTGCCCGGTGCTCCAGCCCACACCCTCCTACCTCAGCAGCGTGGCTCCCAGCCCCTTGTAGAGCCCGGCGATGCCCTTGCTCCGCAGCAGCTCCCTGGTGATCTGCGTGGCCGTGGTGCGAGTCTCCACCGCCGGCTCTGCCGCCCCAGGGGAAGGGGAGAGCTGGGCCTGTGCTGCCATCAGCTTCTTCTGCGCCGCTGGGGAGGAGAGGAGGGCACTGCTCTGTGAGATGCTCAACAGCAGCTTCTTGCTGCCCCTTGCCACGGGATGAGGAGGAAGAGGCAGGACTCCACGTGCAACAAAACGTGCAGACTAAGGACAGCTGGGTGCCCTGTGAGCTTTCGCCCCCACTCTGCCCATCTTCCTCAGCCTGAGACAAGCCAGCTTCTCCTGGAGCAAAGGAGGCTCAGGGGAGACCTCCTCACTCTTGACAACTCCCTGACAGGAGGTTGGAGTCAGATGGGCTTGGTCTCTTCTCCCAAGGAACAAGTGACAGGACAAAAGGAAACAGCCTCAAGTTGCACCAGGGGAGGTTTAGGTTGGACATGAGCAAAAATTTCTTTTCCAAAAGGTTGTCAAGGTCTGGCCCAGACTGCCCAGGGCAGTGGTGGGGTCCCCATGATCCCTGAGGGGGTTTCAAAGCTGTGGAGATGTGGACATGGGTTAGTGGTGACCTGGCAATGCCAGGTTAATGGACTCGATGATCTTCCAGCCAAAATGATTCTATGAGTTCTTCAGGCACGTTTACAAATACAGCCTGCTTTCTCCCAACATTTCCACACTGATGCATTTCTGCTCTTTGGCCAGAAGATGGAGAGCACATCAACCAGTCTGGCTGCCACCGGCACACCACAGGTCTCATGCCACACAGAGAACAGGCTGTTCACAGCAGTGAAAACCTCTTCTGAACCCTCAAACCACAGCTTAATTGCTTCAAACATTTTAAAATAATATGCACAAAGAGGATAAGGTCTGTGTTAAAAACGGCCAAGAGAGGAAAGAAAAAGTAAATCTGTGATTATTCCAAAGTGCTACATCAAAGGAGAGATTAAAGGACAAACTGGCCCATTTCCCAGGAAGGGCCACACATGTGGTATCTACTGGTGTCATGGAGGCATCCTGGGGAATGAGGCCATACCCTGGGCTGACCCCTGCAAACAGCTTTCCCCTCGAGTCTCCACACCAGATGCTGGTCTCCATCCCCATCAGAAACCCCTCATAGGCTCACGCTCCCTTCTGCCTCTGCCTGCCAGCTCCTGCCCACAGCCCCAGCAGCCTCACCTCAACCTCTCCAGTGCACCAGGAGAAGTTAGTGTTTCACCTGAGACAATGGCTGCTTTTGTAGGAGGAAAAAAAAAAAAAGAGAAAGAGGGGAGATGAGCCATTTGGGAAGGACACATTCCATTGGGAAGCTGTTTGAGAGATGCTACAGTGGGGTAGAGGAGTGAGAATAGATATCAGAAAAGTTGGAGATGGAGGAAGCAGCTCAGGAAAAGCCCTGGAGGATGTGAATCCCTTCTTGGGTGCCCAGTACCTAACAAGTTTTAATCACTCACAAGCTGACCACCCAGTCACCTCTCCCATCTCTCCCCATCTACCAGCATCATTTCCTGTTCTATTTGCCAAGTCTATTGCTTAGAACAAAAAAAATTTAAAATCACCAACTTTTACAACTTCAAGGGCCTCTGCAAAGCCAGATGAGCAAAGGATGAGGAGAAATGAGCTGGGAAGGAGAGGAGAGACTTCTGCTACAGAGATACTTCTGACCTGGGAGAGCAGGGTGAAGGAAAAGGGTTTTCTCTGCTCGTTCCCTCCACCTTGATGGCCCAACCCCAGCCCTCTCCCCTGTCTGCTCAGGGCACAGGGAACAGAAGCCCACATACCAATCCGTCCCGCATCCTGCAGCTGGATTTTGAGCATCTCCATGGGAGTGGTGACAATCACCTGGCAGGTGCCCGCGCCGCAGCCCGCCAGCATCTCCCGCAGCAGTGTCAGCTTCTTCCTGCCCAGAGGAAAGACAGAAAGAGTCAGTGGGAGGAGGTGGCCTGAAGTGATGCCATGGCAGGTAGGTGTAGGGGCTCAGGGCACATCTCTGACCATGGGGGTTACATGAGAGACAACCTGAAGGACAGGGACTCTGCTAAGTCCTGTCAGCTCAGCATTGCTTGGCATCTGGAGGAAAAGACCCATTTTGGCCCAAGAAACAGAACATTCTGAGAAAGCCACTACCCAGCAAGAACAGCCCCAGCTGGGGGCACACCAGGGAGCTCCATCCCAAGACAAAGCTGTAGGTCTCCTCCTACTCAGGGCACAGCCTTCAGAATGGGTATCGCCTCAGAGGGCAGCAGAGGACCCAAGCATTAATGAAGATAAGCAGCTTTCCTTCTGCCAATCTAGTCCTGTAAGCACCATCAACATCCCCACAAACAAACAGAGACCACGGGGCACGGAACAAGGGAGAGAAATATTCCAGTTGGTGCTTTGGAGTTCTCTGACAAAAGCAAAATAAACTGGGAATGCAAGAGTCAGGGAGGCAGCTCCCCTGTGGCCAGGAGCTCCTGCAGCTCACCAGCCTTCCCAAGAATTCAGGATGCAAATGGCCAGAAAGCCTCAGTTTTCAGAAACTGAGGAGTTTTCACTCTGTAAAAAAATCTCACCCCTTGGCACCAGAAAACACGGATTTGGTTAAAAAAAAAAGTGTCTCTGATCTGCTCAAAAAAAAAAAAAAAAGCACATATGTCATACAGCCAGAGGGAAACAGCCTCCTCCTATTTCTGTTTTAAAGGCAAGTACTATTTTTACTCCCTGCAGCCCTGCTCCTGCAGCACCACCTCATCCTAACCCACTCCAGGCAAGTCCCCACACTGTGGCAGACATAATTCCATCCCCTCACAAAACCCAGCCACACTCCCTTACTGGGGTTTCTGTGAGCTCCTGTAGCTGGGTGTATCCACCATGGGCCAGCCAAGAAGTTTCAATGCCAAGCCCATAGGACAGAGAAGGGAGATGCTCCATAATCCTGTGGACCACCATGTCAGCCAGGATGAGTTCTCTGCCTCTCCTGGTCCCCAGGGAGGATACTGGAGCAGGGGATTAGAGGCACAGAGCTGCAGCAGAGATTACCAGTGACTAAATATAGAGCTCTCCTGGGAGGCTGAAGGGAAGAATGTTTCATGGTCTTTGCTTTCCAAATTCCCCCATGGACTAGAAGCTGCAAAGAACAATCCCTCTGGTAATGCACCCACACGGGTGCTGCAGTGTGCAGCAAGCTCTCCTGGAGGCACATGGGGATCAGGGTGTGCAAATCCAGGTCCCCAGGCACTGATAATTGGAGGTGGCCAACCTGTGCCTCTTGGGTGGCCTGAAGGAGGGCAGCGGTCTCTGCACAAAGCTTCACAACCCCTTACCCAGCCGTAGAGGAAGCAAACACCCAACAGAGCTGACTGCCAGTCCCCCAGCCAGAGCCTCTCCCAGTTTAGCCAGAGCATCTGCCAGGTTAGCCATAGCCCTGGAGCATCCCTGGAGTACATGTCTCCTGGGTTTCACCCAGGTTGAGTGCTCTGGTACCCAGTTTCAAAAAAAATCAAAAAAGATTTGCCCTACGTGTTCACCTGTGGACCATTACTCCAGTCAGCCTGGCTGGACTGAACTCCATGTTCCTCTGCCAGTGTGACCCAGCAAAGAGTTTCTCTGCTTGGCTGTAATTTTACAGATGTCAAACAGATCCATGAAAAAGCATCTAGAACAAGTGCTTTCAGCCTTTCCTTTGCATACCCTGGGAACTGGGGGGAGTCCAAGAAACAAAACAAGCCTAAAATAAGCCAGTCTTTAGTTGCACGGGGGTCAAACGCCTTTGCAAAAAATCTCACGGGTCTGCACATGAAAGGAATTTGAAAATGGTCCATCTCTAGAGGACAAAGAGGCTTAAGGCACCACAGGCCTTATCCTCAGTGCATATCTCACCTAACTTCAAAAGCTGCAACACCAGCAAGGATCTGGTTCTAAAAATGCAGAAATCATCTTGTTATCACAGCAAGAGCTGTTAAATAGAACACATACAATAGCCCCAAACTCTGCAGAAATCAATCCTTCCACATCTGTAACTGGCAGGCAATTAATTAGTGACAAATCAATGATGTCAAGTGGGAGGAGAATAGGATTCATGTTTGATCTCAATGAAGAGTTTCAAACTAGAGCTGAAATCCCATGAAATCAAAAAGCAGGAACTAGAGGTTTATGGAGGGCTTTTAAAGAGCAATCCACTGGGGTAGTGATTGTCCCCCTGGACGAGGCATTGGGGAGGCCACACCTTGAATCCTAGGGTCAGTTTTGGGCCCCTCATTCCAAGAAGGACATTGAGGGGCTGAAGCGTGGCTAGAGAAGGGCAATGAAGCTGGGAATGGTCTGGAGCACAAGTGTGGTGAGGAGCAGCTGAGGGACCTGGGGATTGTTCAGCCTGGAGAAAAGGATGCTCAGGGGAGAACTTCTTGCTCTCAACAGCTCCTGACAGGAGGTTGAAGCCAGGTGGAGTTGGGCTCTGTTCCCAGGGAACAAGCAAGAGGACAAGAGGAAACAGCCTCAAGCTGTTCCAGGGGAGCTTTAGGTTGGACATGTGCAAAAAGTTCTACACTGAAAGGGCTGTCAAACCCTGGAACAGGCTGCCCAGAGAGCTGGTGGAGTCACCATCCCTGAAGGTATTTAAAAGACATTTAGATGGGGTGCTGAGGGACATGGTTTAGAGGTGGGATTGGCAGTGTTAGGTTAATGGTTGGACTTAATGACCTTGAAGGTTTTTTCCAACCAAAACCATTTTGTGATTCTATGAAAAGTAAAAGCAAGAAAGTTCCCATGACAGGGAAGTTCCCTCACTTCTAGTGCCATCTCAGAAATGCCTCAGACAAGCAAAACCTTTGTCTCTCTCTGTCTGGGACAGATTCATCTCAAAGTAATGCCACCAAGCAAAGCGACTAGGCAGAGGGAAGCAGAAAGGAAGAAAATTTGCTGGCATCAGCAAAGATGCAACTAACACAATCAGGCTGGTCTTCTCAGGAATCAAAGCTGTTAAGTCAGCAGATCTCCAGCCTTTGCTCCAGAACAGCAAACAGACTGAAGGTCATGATTAAAGAATACAGACTTAAAACAGGAATAACAGCTTGGAGAAGAGCAGCAGGAAACTTATCCAGGGACACTGAAGAGTTTTTATGAGCAAGAAATTGCTTTTATTAGAAGCCATGAGGCACTTTTTACCCAGCCAAGGCAGAACATTTAACCAAGAACCTGGAAAATGAACAAGAAAACCTGGCAAACACATGCCAGACACAACTGCTGTCTGGCACCCAACACTCCAGAGATAAACATAAAATTCTGAAGGGCACTTTGAAGGGACTGGTTTTTATGAAGTGTTTAACTCCCATATTCAAGGAGGACATCAAGCAGGCAATACTTACATCTACCAAAGAGGCCTCCCATACTAAGCACCCCAAAATCAACAATGTACTTCAAACACAATGGTTTACTATTGATTTAAATCACTTTCTTAGCTTCATACCCAAGTGCTTCACTTAGCCCTAGTGACTCCTCACATCCTCTGCTATTTTAACAGTAGCTGTGAGATTATGGGTCTCTCAACATGATCAGCCTCAGAAATCTAGAGGGGAAAAAAAAAAATCCCATCTGTTTCCAGCAGCCTGAAAGCTGGATGGTTCCCCTCTCTCTCATCCTGACTTCCCCAGCTATGTGGTCCAGCCAGCACAGAGTACCACTGGAACAAGGACCTGCCTGAAGACTCTTCTGTGGGTCACCTCTTCTACTACTTCTGGGAACAGCAGGGGTACTCAGGCCAAAGTCATCATGGGATGATGTTTGGCTCTTACAGCCTTTCTCAACCAGGGTCATTGGGTGCCCTTTAGTTTTTTTCAGTATCTTGATTTTCCTCCTTCTCTCCGTGGCACAGCACGGGGGTTTCCAGCACTCACACGGGTCACCCAGGCCTCCCTTGCTCCTAAATGACCAGAACAGACTGGGAGGACCAATGCAGTTTGATTTCCCCATGAAACAAGAAGCTGTGGCAGCAGGCTGTCATTATGGATATCAAAATAGAAATGAGCAAAGCAGAAATCAAGCCCAGTGCCTGGGAGCACCAAAAGGAAGGGAGAAGCATTGTCCAGGCAGCAGTGCTCCCCAAGCTAGCCACACACATCTCCAGGTACAGGGAGAGGGGTGCACCACCAAAAGCATGAGGTCCCACCTGAGGTCCTGCTGCCCCAGTACTCTACCTCCAGCAATAGCCAAGAGCACAGCCAGGGAAACATGAGTCTAGCACAAATCTGCAGTGATATATCCACAAAATAATCTTCCAGCTTTTGCAGCCAGAAGCTTCCTACGCCACAGGTGTTGTTTTCAGTCTGGCCTTTCAAAAACAGGCTTTATGCCACCTTTTTTTTTTTTAGCAGTTTAAAAGCAAGTTCGACTGAACATTAAGTTTTTCAAAAGGATGAAAAAAATAAATTCATGCACACTAGAAGTTGTTGTGTAACTTGAGGTTATTTTGGGTCATGGATTTGCCATGCTCTCTCTGGTCTGCACATGTTTCTTCCACTTGCACACAAGCAGAGGACACACTCAGCACATTTTCATCAGCAAATACTGATAGAACATGCATGTTTTATCAGACAAGGATCTCCAACTCATGCAACACATCTCAAGCAAGACAAGTGCCAGGTGCTTAGCAACAAAGGCATTCAATGTCAAACAGGTCTAGAAGACTTCTGCAGCTCTGAGTCAGAGAAGCAGCAGAGGACCGACCCTTTGCGACACTGGTCAAGGAGCACAGCACACTGTGAATGTAGGATAGTCTGGCTTGTGCAAAAAAGACTTGAGTGGAGCTGGAGCAAGATCTTGGTGCCTCACCATGAAAAAAAAGCCCTCAGCCTTCCACTAAGCTTAACTCCCTCAGCTGCAACTTACTCCATGTAACACCTTGACTGTTGCAATTAAATGCCCAGAAATGAAACCACATTGATGTGCCAGGCAGCTGGAATCTTCATCTTTCTGACCCCAGGCTATTTTGTGTTCCACACCAAGGCTTTGACTGGAGTTGTGAAACAGGTGGCCCAGTCTTTCAATGTGCCAGCAGGTATGTGTTCTGTTTAGCCCTGGGCAGAGGGGGTTTGGATTCCAGCATTACTAATCCTGCCCTGTCTGACCAAGACACCTGGGAAGAAGGGGCAGAAGCTCCTCAAGGCAGAAACCAGCAGACTTCAAACAGCTTGGAAAGAGGCAAACCCTTGGGGGGGGTCACACAGCTTCTTGACTTGAGGGGGCCCCTTGACATCACTCCTATTTGCCTCATGTTCTGCTCATGGGAAAAGATCCTGACGAGACAAGGCAACACACAAGGACTGCAGCACAGCCAGGCCAACCCTGCCAGCACATCACACACCCCATCTCCTGGCCTGAGATTTCCATAGCGTGAAGAAAAAACATCCTGAGATAGGCAGATACCCTGCACTTGCCAAGTCTCTATCCTCACTGGTAAGCTCACGGCCTTTGCCATCACAGAACCCCAAACACATTGCAGTGCTGATTTCTCCCTCCTCTCAGCACCCTTGTCCTCCCTGTTTGAGCTGCAAAGCCCCCACTCCACACAGCACCAGCTGTACTGCTGCCTCCCGCAGTGCACTGGCTGCTGCAGGGAGCTGACCCACCACCCAACGAGGAGCAACCAAGACACTGGTACCTCCCACCCTCTGAGCAGAGCACAGGAGAGATGCTCTTTGAAGAGATAAGAAAAGCACCAACAGCTGCCAGCCAGTGAGTCACACGGACAGACATTAGCTGCTATTTTAAAAACGCCAGAACTAAAAAAATGAGGTTTGTTAGAAAAGCCCAGCTCTGCAGCCTGTGTCAGCCCAGAGTCTCCACTGAAGCTGTCAAGCTGAACTGCAGCAGCTGAGACAGACATGGGGCTTTAGGGGAAGCTGTTAAACTGAGCAATGGTGGCAAAGCTTTGCATTTCCAGTGAGGCTCCACCACATCCCTAACGATGGGAAGCTTCAGGATCACAGCCCAGACTTTTCTAACTCCAGGCACTGAGGATGGAGATATTGCCCTTCTCTGGCTGTCTCTGGAGAATGGTCTTGGTCTGAAGGGAGAGACAAGTGTTCTCCAAATTGTAAAGGAAATACCTTGCTGAGAACAGCATTAAATATGCAGGGTCCAGCCCCTCTCCACTGCTCAGCTACCATCTTCTACTCTCATTTAATTCATATGAACCAACCCCCACTTACAAGATAACCCTATATATTTTTTTTAATTTTTTTTTCCTTGAGCATTTATTTGGAGGTCAGCTGCTGGGCAATGCTGCAAGTGTCCTTTGTGTCCTTCATCAATTCCACCACTGCTCTAAAACTATTTTCAAGCTACAAAAGGACAAGAGGGAAGCAAAGTTTGGGGTCTGCAGAACTTGATTTCCCATCTGTTCAAGCCAGAAGGAGCGTAACACCATCCAATAGGATGCTGAGGACAAGGATCCTCCCAGCAGCTGTTTCAGCAGTGATCAGTGCCATTGGGTTCTTCTCAAATATTTTGCCTAAAGACTCTGGATCTGCTAACCTTGGCTTCGATCTGGGACTATTTTTAGAAGCTTGAATAAAAAGCAGTCATCTAGCAGAGGGCTTTTCACTTCCCATTTTAGGCATTACATCCTCAGCCCAATGTAAACACTGGCTGAGCTGTTCAAGGTCAACTTGTATTTCAGTCATTGCATCATCCCGTTCCACCTTTGCCCCAGTGCCTCACCAGACCTGTCCCAAGAGCTGGTGTCTTTCAAGTGGAACGTGAAAGGTCTGCACCCCCCTACTCACCCATCTTTGGAGAGGTGATGCCGGAAGAAGTCATTGGCTGCCAATTTGATGGCCTTTTCTGGTGTCACTAGAGTCAGGTTCACTGCAGCCCCTGGGAAAAGAGGAAAAGGCCATTGGAGAATGAGAATAAGGGAATTGTTAACTGAATCTTTGAGGAACATGTTAACATGAGCTCCCAGTGCACCAGAGGGCTTTAGAAATATGAGTCACCACTGGAAATTAATAGGATTTCTGCCTCCCAACACCCTGGACTTTTAAAAAACATTCCCCGATATGTTTTTACTCCAAATGCAACACATTTCTTGTAATTCCTTTAGCTTCACCACCTCCCACCATGATTCTCTTCTCTCGTCCAAGGACGCATTCCTATGAATCCAGAAGGATGCAGGATAGTCCTTCAGGAAGGAGTATGAGTTGGATTAACGAATCCCAACCCCTTTCCAAATATTTTGGTATTCTGAGCAGCAAAAGCCCCCTGTTCCACCACCACAAATAAAGGAGCTTGTTCACTGAGCAGCCCAGATAGGCAGAGCGACTGAAAGACCTGGAGGCTGGCTGAACTCAACTGGCTCATCTGCACCCAAGTCAGCCAGCTCTAGACCAACCCTTGGAGTTAAGTGGCTTCCCTTGTATATCACCACTGGGTGTCACCCTCAGAATAGCCATTGCTGAAGCGGCTTTTTATCCACTACAAGCTGCAGTGTGAAGAAATTCCCCTCCCAGCACTGTGGGAAGGCTTGCTGGGGGATCTGGGAGGTCAACAAGCCTTGGGTCCCCACCACCCCCTAGAAAGCCCTTTTGTCAGCAGCAGCAAGCAGCAAATCCCTGTATTGCGGCTGCCACAGTGAGAGGTCTGCATGGCCTGGCCAGCTGCTCTGGCCTGGCATTAGTGGCTGGGAGGCAGCTTTCAAGTTGCCCTGGGGTAAATGGGGTGAGGGGAGGCCCAGTCCCTTCTGAGCTGGGTTTGCACCGTGAGATTAATGCTCCAGAATGTTCTCCTCCCTCCAAATCTTAGGGGTCAAGAAGTTCTCCAGAGGAGAATTTCAAACTCTGCCAGTGCTGAAGCTAGATGAGCTCCAAGCCCTCAGGGGTTGGTTCACTTGACACTTGCTAATGACCTCTGGACATCTCTGCAAGGACAAGCACAAATAATAGGGTGTATCTTTTGCATTTATTCTTCCTGTAGAGATTTAAACAACTTGACCCAAAGCTGAGTTTTCCAAGGAGCAGCAGATGGAGAAGCCTGCACTCCCATTAGGCTCTGAAGTCCTGTGGTGGAGTTAATTTTCAGGTTTGAACACAAAATGACAAAAGCTAAACACAGCTAAAGAAAGGCAAGCTCAGCCAACTCTCTCTTTCCAAGCTGGCCACGACATCCAACAAATGCCATCACCTGCTACAGAAGCTGAACTAAACTAGCCTGGGAGCTGGGCAGCCCTCTCACACCTCTGGGTTTATTGCACTTGGAAGGGTACCAGCAACTGCACCGCTTCAGTTTGAAGTGTCCTCCCACAGTGACTCTTGCACATGAGAAGCCACACGGATGTGACCCTCATGCTCTACCTCCACCTTTTCACGTCCATCATATCAGGATCTACAAAGCAAATCCAGGCTGCCTGAGTTTCAATTAGAAGTGGTTATCCAGTGAAGTGTTCCCTCGAACAAGTTGAATCCAACTTCAACCCAACTCCTGATGGCTGGAAAGTAAAAGTCCTGCACGTTACAACATTCAGTGGGAGTAACCATTTCCTTGGGAAAACAAGGAGAGAAAGTAAAAAAGAATAAACCTGCCACTCCATTGCAAAGGGTTTGTTGAAGGAAAGAAAACAAGCGAGAAGTAGGCTTCCATGTGCTTAGCTCCTCCAGGAACCAAGTGGCTGTCACAGCAATTTCTCCTTCAATCACAAATAAAGTGACTGGGTA
Organism: Corythornis vintsioides; assembly: GCA_025447755.1. Lineage (NCBI taxonomy): Eukaryota > Metazoa > Chordata > Aves > Coraciiformes > Alcedinidae > Corythornis > Corythornis vintsioides. The sequence goes on along the minus strand of JAOEGS010006134.1, from coordinate 16,212 downwards.
AAAGCACAGAATATACAGAAAAAAAATAATGAACCTGGGTTTTCTCCTACTCTGTCTCAGTAAAGCTGCTTAGCAGAGAATGGATAATCCCTGTCCTCAATAATCCCTAACAGCTTCAATTTACTGGAGGAGGAGAAATCAGATACTTCAGCTGCTGCTGGCTCTATGCTTTCCACAGTGTTTTCTACTTTTTTTTTTTTTCCCCACAAAATCTCACAGCTCTTCAATTCCAGCTCTGCCAATGACTCAATTTGCCTAATTTAAGCTAACCTTGGCCCATAGGCAACGCTACACACACTGGAAGACAAAAAGAATGCAAAAACAAATTGCAATCATTCAAAAATAGAAAGTGTATGGAAAAGAAGTACAGAAGCACCACAAAGAACAACATCAAGGAGAGGCAAACACAGCTGTTTGCCAACTGAACTGGTAATTGCCCTCATCTCACGAGCCTTGGGGCTTGTTATCAAAACACATTTCTCACAGAAGCCCTTATACACCACCAGCAAACTACATATCAAGGGGACTGAGTCATCCCCAGTGCAACACTGGTGCTTGTGGGAGGTGTTACTGGCAGAGGCCAGGGAGGGCTGCCACACTACCATAGCTACACAGCAGCTATACTCCAAACGTCATCAACAGCAAAGGGCATCTCCCCAGCCTGGTCTAGGCCTTAGGCTCCCACCAGCCAGGCTAAGAAGCTGGTCTGAAACAGCAGTGGGACTTGCCAGGATGCATGCTGGGATCTATAGGTGGCTTCTGGATGGACTGTAGCGGAGAGAACACCTCTCCAATGTCCCCTTCCACTGCTGGCCACGTGGTCCAGGAGCCCACAGGCCTCATGGATTCACTCTCTTGGTATCACATCTGAAGGTAGCACATCTTCATCCCTTGAACAAGCTCAAGCCTCTCCCCTGGCCACACCGAGGGGCTTTGATTCACATGTGGAGACCTGAAGTCACACAGTGGGAATGGCTGCATCTAAGCAGAGCCTTTCTGTCCTCTGATGGAGGCCAAGTGCCCTGCAGGGATGACTGATGTGCTTGTGACTCCTCCACGAGGCCTGGCAGCTGCCACTGCAGCACATTAACATATAATCCTCCCAATTTCATTTTACAGGCTGAAAATAAGAGCTTGTGAGTCATACACAGCAACTTCTGATGGGGAACTGGGACAGAGAGAGGGAGCAAGAACCAATCCCAACACCTGATTTCCATCCTACCCTGTCTGCAAAGCTGAGCCATCTCTTTACTGTTTCCCAGAAAAGTAGTCACATTCTCGATGGAATATTGGATGTATTTTACCTGCTGATCCTTACCTCAAGGGGGAGGGAAGGGCTGCTAATGTCAGCTCACAGAATAGAGGCATGGAAACCAGGACTGCTGCACTTGGAGGACTCCCCTTTACACCCTGGCCATGATGAAATACTTAGGAATTGCACATCCCCTCCACCATCGCCTTACAGGACAGAGTCATCTCTCCCAAAAGCCCTTATGGGTCCTATAGTCTCCCTTCTAAGTGTCCAGGAACAGCTTCTTCCTTCTGCTCTCCAGCACACAGCCCGTCACTGTATACTTACAGCCGAAATCAGTGGTGGCTCAGATCCTGGCTGGGACTGCAGAAGCTGCCAGCTTCTGGGAAAAATCAAGGGGGAACACCCAGAATGGAGCTTGCCAGGGTTCCTCAGGGTTATTTGTCTTGCTGCCTGTTCCCGGGAAAGCTGGCACGAAGCAGCCAATCCATCCCCAGCATCCACCCCACTCCCCCGAAACGCCCACCAACAAGTTGGGCAAGAGATGCTGCCTCTGCAGCCAGCGCCGGCTCTCCAGCCAGTCATCAGCCTGCAGGTCCTGGGAGCTGAGGAAGAATCACAGAATCATGAAAAGCTAGGGCTGGAAGGGACCTCTGTAGGTCATCTAGTCCAGCCCCTCTGCAGTGAGTAGGGGCACCCTCAACTAGACCATGCTGCCCAGAAGAAAGAAGTGAGGAGCCACGACCACTGCCGCAGCAAGGCGCCGGCAGCTCCGGAGTGCTGCTCGAAAAAACAAAGAGCAAGAACTCCCTTAATCAAAGCATAACTTTAATCAGCATTTATCAGTGACTTGAGTGCCATGGAGGGGGTTATCTGAGATAAAAACTGTCTGCTCAGGCCATTCAATACCAGTACATACAATGAGGAAGAGTTCAGCCCCAGCTGAACCACAGGGTATTCCACATTTCCTCTGCTACCAGTAAAGTGAGAATTTGTCCCACTGCTCCTCCTTCCTCAAACAGCTTTGAAGACTTTCATGGATTTTGTGCTTAACCTAGAAAAGATCTAATGTCAACTGAGGAACTCTCTGTTGCAAGAGGCACCCTAAGCCAAGGAGTCAGGAGATTTCTATCAGGTCAGCACACAAAGACCAAACAGTGTCAGCTCCACCACAAGTCAGACTCTGATTTTCTTGCCACCCCAAGGGAGATTTTCTGGGGTCAGGTTATTTTGTTGTTGTTGTTATAAGTAATTACAGCTTGTCTTTATATTTGAACAAAGCACTTGGACATGCTTGAGAGACAGGTAGTTTTGGAGACAAGCTATCAACTAGATCACAGAATCATTTTGGTTGGAAAAGACCTTTGAGACCATAGAGTCCAACAATTAACCCAGCACTGTCAATCCCACCACTAAACCATTCACTCAGCACCACATCTCCATGTGGGGCTTAGAAACCCCTCCAGGAATAGGGACTCCACCACAAGTTTCCTCCTGTCTTATCACTTGTTACCTGGAAGAAGAAACCAACCTCATTGGGATCCAACCTCCTTTTGGGTAGTTGTACAGAGGGATGAGAGATGGGACAGCAGGCCTGACTTTAGGTGAGCTTTGACATAAATTCAATCCTCAACCACCAAGTAAGACACTTCAAGAGGTTTCCTACTGCCCCTATGACAAAAGTGACCGTGGCCAGGCTGGGAAAGACATGCACAGTCCTGAAACAAAGTCCAGCAGCTTCACTTCAACTGTTAGTGAAGACAAACTTCAGTGACTCCACAACAGCCACAGGGAGGACTCGAGCTCTCAGTAGTGAAGAGCTAAGCAGACACCTGGCACGGAGGAGTTTATTTTCAGGAACAGCTGCACTTTTCAACATGTCAGGATAATGCTGGGTTATTGCTTTATAAGGCAGAGAACTGAGGATTTTCCTCCCACTTACACACCAGTGCTTCCAAGGCGAAAGCTGCGCGGGGCCTGGCTCAGCTCTACTCACCCCTGTACATGCCAAAGTAGCCTTCCGAGCGAATCGTTTTAATGAGGCAGTCGGACCTGCAAACAAAACAGAGAGAGAGATAAACCACAGGAGCTCAAAGGTGGGTGAGGGCAGAGAGAAAACTAAACAAAGCTCTTGGAGTGGTTTCTATTTACGAGCTGTCAGCAAAACCCCGAGCCGAGAAGGGAACGGCGTCAGCCGCTGAATCCACCATTGTTCAGCCCCTGATCCACAGGGGCTTTGGGAGCCCTGGCTCACCCCGCACGCGCTGTCTGCTTTCGAGAAACACAAAGGGAAAAGTGTCACTGCAAAGGCTGTTGATCCAGGGTCCCCCGTGGCAAACACGCATGAGATGCTTTGACAAGCAGATCCCCATCCACATGGTTTTAAATCCAGCTCTGGATGGGAAATAATGGAGGGGGTCAACCCCTCCCAACACTGACTCGCTTGACTTACTCCGTGAGATTTGACACAAGGCACACAAACACCAGATGACCTGAACTGCTCAGTCATCTGTGGCCTCCCATGCAGATTAAAGCATTTATTTTTAGCACTTGGGGTCCCACAGCAGTCAGTCCACACTCAGGCTCTCACCCTGGGGAGAAAGGTTGCTTTGGGGTCTTTGGGAAGGGACAGGTTCTTGCAGTGGCTATAGGGGAAGGGAGAGGGGCACATGAATGCATATGTACATAAAGGAGCCTTTTGTTCCTTAATTAAGTAGTAATAAGGGAAATGTAGCTGATGAGAAAAATAATATATTTCTAAGAGTTGTGGCAACACAAAGAGTAAACTTCATCTCCACTCTGTAGCAGGGCTGAGGTGGGAAAGAAGTTCCCTTGAGGGCTTTATGGCCCTAATTGGGTCAAGACTCCTCTAGGGTAGCCATGTTCCTTTGAAGATCCCAAACTGCATTGCTGCCAGTGGCAGCAATGAGTTACCCCTCTCTGCTGGGACCCTGCCTTGCACACAGCCCACCCCAGCTTGGAAAAGAGGAGAGGAGTCATAGACTGGTTTGGGTTGGAAGGGGTGTTCAGCAGACACTCTGGTATCAATGGGCATGCAATATTCTCCAAAAAGCAAGCCCCTGTAAGGGGGAGCTCAGAGAAGCCTTCCCAGATCCCTACTTAATGTAAGGGTGTCTCTGAAGACATGCTCCATGTGGGGTAACAGCATCCTCTCAGGACCTTTCCCTTGCTTGCTGAGGTAGGACACAGATGGCCTGATGTTATCTAGAGGGTGTGTTATCCCCATTACTCCCTTGTTCCTGCTAGCCCCTCAGCCCTCAAAAGACCCTACCACTTCTCCCCACCAGCCCAAGCTGGTTTTGCCAGCACCAGAGGAACACTTCCCACATTGCTCATTCACACCCCAAAGACTCTCAAGAGAATCTAGCTCAAATAAACAGTATAAATCCAGTGTATTCCTTAATGGTGCCTCAGCCCATACCAACTCCTGGCTACAGAACAGATCTGCACTCAATTGGTGAAAGTTAAAAGCCTCTCTCCTACAGAGCCCCCTCCAGAAATGAAGATTCCCAGAAGAGCAACAAATAATCCACCTGTACAAAACCCTGCACTGCTGTCTGGCAGGTCAGAGGCAGAACTGATCCTCAGCAACCCGCAGCAGGACTAGACAGCACTGGAACTGTCCAGGACCCATCTACCACAGCATGGCAGAGCCTACCTCCTAAGCTTGTGCATAGTTATATGTTGTCAGCTTTGACTCAGGACTGCTGGGATGACTACAGCATGTCACTCTGTGATCCTTCTAAAGGTCTGTGTGCAGTGCTCTAGACTGGGAGCAGGGAACTGTTTCCTCTTAAAAGTGACACTTGCAACATAAGAGTCATGGAAAAAGAGGGGCAGAAATTCCCTCATGCACCTGGATTGTGGCCCAGCAGGGAACCAAACAGGGCTCCTTGTTTTTCAATCCTGGGCGCTGACAGCAGCGAACAGGCTGCTCCCAAGCAAGGGATGCAAACAGATGTGTCCTCTGCAGAGACCTCGCGAGCTGGGCCAGCCAGCCCCAACTGCTGCTTTATCTGCTGCAGCACAGCTTGCCTCAAGATTGTCCCCTGGCTTTCCCAGGACAGCCCAGTTCCTAGTAAGGCTGAACTATCCTGAGAGGGGTGAGGAAGCAGCAGGACTCCCGGGAAAGCCCCGCACGGGTGGTACTCACATGCTGGTGTACATCCGCTGGCCATTCTGCTGGTTCTGCAGGCGAGTTTTTGCCAGGTCGATGGGAAACACGCAGGTGACCCCGATCAGCCCGGCTATCCCTCCATTGATCAGCTTGGCAGGTAAACTGTCAGGGGACGAGATGCCGAGAAACAGATGTCTTAGCACCGGGATAACGTCAGGGCAGGGGAGAGGGCAGAGTGGAGCTCTCGTGAGACCAGAGCCAACGCATTGCTCCGCAGAAAGGCTGTGCCCCCGTGCCCACCAGGAAGGGAGCTCTGCCTCAGAACAAAGCATCAGGACAAACCACCAACGAGAGAGCAGAGCCAAAAAGCTAAGCCAAAGATCACTAAGAGTGAGGAAAAACCCCCACTGCCAGAACCCAAGGGTTTCTGTTGTCCCTAGAGACCAGAACACTGGCCCCACTAGGGTCTGATGGCATCCAAGCCAGCAGGTTCACTGGCAATTGCTTTTCAGCACCACAGTCAGACACACACACACAGTGAGGGGTTCGTGCCACGCCAGGCACTGCCATCCTGTGGGACAGAGCCCAGCTGAAGCTCCTAGCTGGCAGCCAAGAAGCAGACGGCTGCAGCTCAGGAAACCATTTCCAGACCCAGTGCCCTGGGGTGAGGGGAACACACACAAACCAATAGTCCAGTGAAACCACTGGACCTGTAGCACAGCCAGACACAGAGACACAATCTCATACCTCCCAGGGAAATCAAAACCTGGCTGGCTGTGCTCCCCAAACGCAGAGGTTTCTCTGCCCGCCTTTCTCTTTCACATGGTGCCAAGCAAAAGCTGGGCAGCTCAACATGGCTTCCCATAAAATTCAATTACAAAAAACATCCAGCACTTAGAAGCTCGATAAACCACTGCCCAGGGAAGCAGAGGAAGCCTGTTTGAGTCAGCTGCCGCCCAGAAAGCACAGGGCAGGGGTCCTTGAACACAGGATGATGTGTCGAGTGTTAAACTGATGGCCGACAACAGTCCTTGATTGTAGCCAGGTCCCCAGTAGGAATTGGCGCTGCCTGTCAAAGTGCCAACAGGATGCTCTGGGTCGGGGCACAAGCAGTACCCCCTGCTGGAAGCAGCAGCAGCAGTGGGGTGACCATGGCATGGGGCAGGGGGAAAGCTCTGGGAACACATGTTCCCCAGCAGCACCGCAGAATGCTCTGCACTGCAGAGAGGAGCTATGAGTGGCCAGAACTGCCTCTCAGCTCCAGGCTCGAGGGAAAGACTCAGGGTTTGAACTGATGTCCCTGAGGGAAGCAGAGAATAAAAGTCTTTGCTCACAAGTGACCTTGACACTCCAGGAAATTCCTTTAAGCCTGAATTCTCCTGCAGCCAGAGCTCCTTCCTCCTCAACACCCGCATGGATACAACACATACACACAGCCCCAGGGCTGGCACAGCTGGAAGAAGAGGTGCCAAGGACAGGCAGACAGCCCTGAGCTCAGCCCACATTCCCAAACAAGACGGTACTGACAGATTAAATCGAGCACAGCGTGTTAGGAAGGCTCAACCTGGCGCATGAGCTCAGCACTGAGCTAGTCTGCAAGATCTCATCAGCTCGAGACTCTGTTGCCTCAGGGATCTTTGCACCACAGTCTGAGAAGGGAACAGATTTGCCTGCGAACTCCTACGCTCAACTGCCTCTCAGGACACAGGAAAATTTCAGTCAGCTGCACATCATGGCACTTTCCTTACTGAACCCATAGTCACACTGAAAGAGCAGGTGAGAGACCAGATAAAAGTGTGTCTAGATGGAAGCACCAGTAGAAGGAGGGGGTTTCAAGTCAGGATCATGTGAGCCTCCTTAAATTCAGCTCCAGAGTATCTGCCACAAACCACAAGGCACAACTAGTGCCTCAGCACTGTCACTCTAAGTGTCCCTGAAACACGCAGGGCAGGCAGACACTTGCCTCTCTTGACCTGTTCCAACAGTGAAATCATCAAAGGGTTTGTATTAGGTGGAAGTGAGACACAGACACGTGGCAAACATCTTGCCTGCTCCAAGTGCAAAAGGTTCCTCAATTTCAGCACAGACCTCAGCAACAAAGGGCAATAGTATCACGTGCCTGGGCAAGCCAAATATCTGGGCAACATGAACTGCAGAGCCTCTTGCTCTGTGAGTGCACAACAACCCCAATCACACCCAAATCCAACCAGTCAGGTTCCCCTATGGCTGGAGAGCAGGATGGACAGACTACACAGAGTTATCTGACAAGATGCTGAGATCAAGTTCCACGTGCACCTGAGGCAGAAATGCGATGACCTTGAGCTCACCTTGCAGCAAAACACTGCTGGGGATTTTAGGCTTTTGGTACCAGTCTCATTTTGCTAAGGGATGATGGAAGCACACTGCCAGGAAAGAGGGGTTCAGGGGATCCTCCTCAGCTTGCCTGCCTGTGACTGCTGCAGACTTGTGGTCACAGAGATGGGACAGATGTCTTAAGTGTGAGAGGTGAGGGGCCTGGAGCACAGAGAACCTGAGACTGAAAGCTTCTTTCCCTGTGACTAAGTCACCTGACTTTTCACCTGAGTGAAAAGCTCTTTGCTCTCTCATGCGATGAGAATCTGCTGTGCCTGGTCTCTGTCCTATTTTGCTTGTGCACAGCTACTGCCTCTTGCTAGCAAGGTGTGCAGGGCTGGGTGAAACTGGGACATCACAGGCTAGCATAGAAATAAAGCCATTTGCTCAGTTTAAACACAGAAGGGACAGAAAGGCACAGTTCTCCTAGTGCTCCTCCTCAGGCCTTTTAACTAGTTCCTGTAGCCAGAAAACTCCTGTTCACACTGGCACGAGCACAACAGAGAGGTTGAGGGAGATGCTGGAGGATGCATCTCCCCGTCCTTCAAAATACTAAGCTTCAAATGGCCACAGTCATCTGGCCCTTCTGCTCTGCTGAGCCCACCAGGGACATACACCCCTCAGACTCCTCAGAGGTGAATCTCAGAGTGCTCTTCATGGGTGTAAGAGAAGAGTGCCAAGTTCTCTCCAAATTAAGTAACTGATGACAAATCAAATCTAGGCACATCCACCACGCTGTCTTGTTATCAGCGCAGCCCAGGACGGGTTTCGTGTGCAGAAGGCAGGCAAGGGAAGATATCCTCAGCATGGCAAATGCCAACAAGGGGCAGCCTGAAGCATTCAGGCACTGCCAAGTCCTGGCTCTCTCTGTCACCTGGTTTCATTCACCCACTGACCCCTCCTGTCCTGAGCTGGTAACCTGGAAAAGTAGACCACAAAAAACTCCAACAGGAAACCCACAGGTTGTAGGAGTCAATTTATCTGGGACAACTTCACAAGCAGCACAAAGACAAACCCATGTGCAGGACTGTGCAGATCTACCTGAGCCCTTAGGAAGCTAAGGGTACAACTTTATCTTTCCAGAAAATGCATCCCAGTTTATTTCCAGGGAAAACTCAAAACCAGCTTTTACATACGACAATGCCAATGTTCTTAAGCTCCTGCTGTGCACTTAAATGTCACTAATTGTTGTTGGTACTTCACGTTCCTGCAATAACTCAGACACTGACTGGCTTTAGAAGAAGGGCACAAGGCTTCATCTATGTGGACTTTGTAATTACAGGCACAGCATTCTCCCCTGGTCAAGGAGCTGGCTTTGCTTCCTTGATGTCAGCAAGCTGAAGTCAGCAGGCCAAGCTGACCTTTGAAAGAGGAAGAATAAAGGAACAGACTCGTGCAAGGTAAAAAGAAGAGGGCAGAAAGAGAAAAGCAGTGAGAAAAAAGAACTGAAGAAAGTAGAGATGTGGCAAAGACATAAAATAAGGCTAAAACAGCCAAAAAAGCATGTAAGAAAGAAGCAAAGGAGGAATCAGAACTGTTGAAGTGCAGAAGAGATGATCAGGTGATTTCCTCCAAGCTCCTGTATCACAAAAAAAGGAATTAAGTTTGAAAGATTTTAAAAGAAAAAATGTACAGCACAATCAACAACTCAGATTTGTTTTAAAGAGTTACCTGATCTGTTTATCAGCCATTTAATTCAAACTTGATCTTGTAAAGAAAAGAATCTCCTTCAAATCGTTCCTTAATTTCTTCTTCAGTCACTTCTCTTTCACTTCAGTTTCTTCCTGGGAAAGGAGAGAAAGACACCAAGGAGACAAAGTTACTTAAACTCCTCCTGAAGGTCAGATTCTACTGGGCAGGCTGCAGGATGAGGCCAGCTGAGGAACAAGTGACTTAAGGGAGCATCTGGTCTCCTTACAGAGGAGACTGAGCCTTATAAATGTCTGTGTTTATAAATATATAAATACACCAGCACACATGGAGGGAAGAGCTGCCAGAGTCATCAGGCTCCAGTAGCACGTGAGGAAGGGCAGCAGCCAGGCCGTGCACAAGCTCTGCCCAGCATCCAGGACAGCAGCACCCACCACAGCTCTGTCATACGCCAGGGAGGGTTTCACACAGCACCACATGGACCTTTAAACCCTCTGCAGGTCTACCCAGTCACCCCAAAACAATCATGTGCCATCACAAGATCTGTTCAGCACCCCCCTCCAACACATACATGCAGTGTCTAAAGGACAGTCTTCAGAAGCCTGCTCCTCCAGTGGTTCCAGCCTTTCCTCTACCTTCCAGCCCAGACAGCCCATGCTCAGTCTTGTGCCAACACTGTCTTTTCAACAGTGCCTCTCCCTTTCCAAGGTCTTGATGTGACTTTGCCCTTTGGACAACTCCTTTCAGCTCAGCACCTACTGGCACAGCACTGAAGCTCCAAGTCTGCAGGAAACCCTTCTTTCTCAACTCCCAATTGCTACTGTTTAACGAGTTGGCAGAAGTTGCCACACAAAGAAATAAAGATGCTGGAGAAAATGTCAGATGCAGCCACAACCTTCAGCTTTCTGGAGGTGTCCTCATCTCCTCCTCACTTTGCTTTCATCAGGCACCTCAGCAGCACTCAGCTACCCTCCTCCCTATCCCATTCCAGCTGCCACCTAGGTGGTGAGCCAAAAACTGAGGAGATACCTTTGCCCTTTGTCTCTCGAATGATATTTGCCCCTTCACTGCAGATTTCCTAAGCCACACAGAATCTCACGTCCAATAAAGTGGCTTTCAGGGTGACACTTCTGAGATAAAATCTGAGTACCAGAGGTGTTTCTGAGAATAAAAGGTCCCTGGAAGTGTAAAAAAGCTGGTGGAGGTGCAAATAGGTATGAGGAGAGAGGGTGAGGTTAACAACTCAAGCTCTGAACTGCTTCCCTCCCTGTTGCATCCAGTGCCAAGGACAGGGCAGCATGAAGGTATTTGCACAATCCCACGCCTGGATGACACAAGACTAAACCTGCCATTTCTGGAGTTCCACATTCAAACAAAGCCATGAGGGAACAGCACATGGAGCTTGCTAAGGAAACACTGCACAGGAACCTCACCCACTATAGAATCACAGAACCATTTGGGTTGGAAAAGACCTTTAAGATCATCAAGTTCAACCATTCCACCAGCACTATCAGGGCACCACTAAACCATGTCCCTCAGCATCACATCTCCATGTGGGGCTTTGAAACCCCTTCAGGGATGGGGACTCCACTGCTGCCCTGGGCAGCCTGGGCCAGGTCTGGACAACCCTTGCTGGGAAGACATTTTTCTATTACGCTCTCATATCTTCCATCTTTTCTGTGGTCCCTCTTCAAGGCCATTTACCAGATCTTGACTATTGCATGGAAGCAGACCTTAAAAACCTCCAGATCAGTTAAGTCTGCACCTTCCAAGTGAAAACAGCTCATAGCTTTCGCCGAGTGTGCTTTCATCTGCATGTCCACAAGAGTATTTTCTTCATCTTAATCTGATTCTCTAGCAATTAAACCAGAATAAGACCAAATACAAAAACATAGGGAGTCCACTTGCTGCCAGCCTGTAACACCCTTGATAACATCTATATCATCAGTAAGAGATCTGTGTTTATTGAGACAGCAGCTCTGACAAAACACATGCACCGAGTGGTCCTGACACCCTGCTCTGTGTTCTGGCAAACTCCTCCTGCCTTGCTGCCTCTCTAGAGGGGCAGCCAGGAAGCCAGGCACCCATTGTGAAAGACAACATAGGAGAAGACAGCAAGGGTGCTAATATTCACCACAGACAGCTGGCTGAAGAGTGAGAGACTGTGATGGACACACAATGTCCCAAGGAGCTGTTTCTTACCTGCTGACAAGAGTAGGGTGATGGGTGTGGGAGAAGATGCTACCACACCATGAGGGACTTGGGACAGCTGGGTTGAGCTCTTTCCTATTTTTTCTTTTAGCTTCTTCCACCTTCCCCAGTAACAGCAGAGTCCTCCCCAGCTGAAAAACCACTGCTGCTTCCCACCAGGGAACCAATGTTCCTGCTGCAGCTTCACAGCACGAAGGGGTGAGAACAACCTTCCTGGGTTTAAAACCTGGCAATGTTACAGGTTTCCTCAGTGAATGCCAGGACTGGTGTCATCTCCCCCAACAAAAGCTACTCAACTGGCGGGCGAGGGAAGGGGAGTGAACAATGGGATGGTTTTACAGCAGGCACCAGCACTTGATAACTGTTTGTACAGCACCTGGCACAGAGGAGCCTGAATGGCCCCGACCAGGGGATTTTAATGCATTAAGGGATTTTAATGCACTGAAGTGGAAAGTTTGTTTGAGCTCTGTTTGTTTAAACAGAGCTCCAGCAAAAGGCCATTTGCAAAACAAACCCAAAGTCACTGCAAACTCTGAGCACTTTGCTGTCATCTGTAAAACTCCCCAAAACCCATAAAAAAATGGCAAAGTCCCCAGTGCCCTGGCCAGGATGTTGCAGGGCAGAGCCAGACCCCAGACCCTCCCCTGGCAGGAAAGTAGCTGCTGTGGTCCTGCACTCTGAGAGGAGGAAAAACACTGCCTGGGAAGACAATGCCAATAATTTCACTGGATTTTTAAAAACAAATCCAGAACAAAATTATACATTTAACCTAGAAATGAGAGAGATTAATTAGAGACCTAAGTCTGCCTCCACAGGAACGTGATGCAAACAAAAGCAGGCGAGCAAAGCTGCTGCAGACAAGGAAAGGTGTAGGTGTAGCTACACTGCTTCCTACAGGAAAGGGCTTGAATCTTCCCAGAAAACCTCCCATCAGCACCTGCATTGGGGCAGCAGACAAGTGAGCAGCACCAAAAAGGTGCTGATGCCTCAGAAATTCTTCATATGATTAAACTTCACAGGCAGGAGGATAACAGTGCCGCTGGAACTGGGAACCTGCATGGCAAGAGGAGCAGAGGAGCTGGGAGGAAATGGTAGCTGGAGGGGTAGAGGAAACAAGACCCACCTCAAAGCCAAAGAGGCTGAGCAGCCCTCACGAGGGGTCTTAAATCGAACATCCCATAATTAAGAGAGCAGGAGCTGCACAGGCGATGAATTAGGTGGTGTTAATTCCTTCCTAGAGCACTGTGAACACAGCTAGGCACGGATTATTGCCCCATTACTCGCACACTGGGACGTCCCTTCTGCATTTATTAAAATCATCAAGTAAATTAGTTTCAGAGCAGCACACACAGCACAGCTCGGGGAATCGCCTCCATGCAGGGCACAGAAGTGCTGCAAAGGGCCCAAAGCTCACACTGCCATGCATTGATAGCCCAGGAGCCTCCTCAACCCAGTCTCTCAATTTCCTCAGCTCCCCAAATCCAGCTCCAGACAGTGACAGAGCAGCCAGACTGGGGGTACCTCAATGCAAACGTAGTTGGCTTTGGACGTAGCTGATCCTCACAGCCTCAGCACTGGAAAAATGGTGCTACCTTGGTCCTCTGCCTTGCCATGCACCACACACACTCACCCACCCATGCTACCCCCATGGTGAGGTCTTCAGGATGGCCAACCTCTGCATATTGCAGACCTGCTGTGTTCCTGAGCAGCCTGGGGCATGGGGCTGGACTCTTAACCTGGACTCTTAACCTTGAGTTCTTATCATCTGAAGGAAAAGTGCTTACTGGAGAAGCACAGACAGCCTGGGCACAGAGGGGAGCAGAGTCTCACCACGTGCCATGTGTGTGCCACCAGCAAGCTTGGATGGAGGTACAGGCACCCAACACCTCCACAAGCCGAGATACCAAAGGAATCTGACCACATCCATGCCACTGCACTGCCCTATGGCTGTGGGTTGCCACCTCTGCCCCTAGATGCCACTGCTCTGCCCAGTATGACCCTGGGGGACACACAGCTCAGCACCCTCCTCCCTCTGTCAGGCTGACAGAGGCACTGTCATCCTCTGAGCCAGTCACAGGCTCCCAGCCCACCAGCTCCCCAGTGCGGCCAGCAGCCCCCTCACAGAGGCTGGCTCTTCACCCCCACCAGCCCTCCCATTTTCAGGCTCTCCCCTCACCAGCAGCCCCACTCCACAGCTAAGCACAGCTTCTCAGGAGCAGACTGCTGGACACAGGGATTTATCTGAGCACACGCAGGCTGACAGAGATCCTCAGCCAATGTCAGCCAGTGCTGCAGCCAAAGGAAGCGACCCCGTCCTCTGCTGCACCCAGCGGGTGCTCCCGTCCCTGCTCCTGGGCCAGCACAAACACTGGGCAGAGCGGTCAGGCAGGGACGAGGCAGGACTGGAGGCCAGCACACACTGGAGCTGTCACTGAAAGCAAACATTCTAACTACAACCTTGACTTCAACACAAACAGCAGAGGGGGAAGACAGGACTGTGTATTTCCACACAGCCTGTGGCCAGCAGGTCAAGGGAGGTTCTCCTTCCCCTCTACACTAGTGAGGCCACTTCTGAAGTGTTGTGACTAGTTCTGGGCTCCCCAGGTTGAGAGAGCCAAAGAACTACTGGAGAGAGACCAGCAGTGGCTCTGAAGATGCTGAGGAGACTGGAGCATCTCTGTGACCAGTAAAGGCTCAGAGCCTGGGGCTGTTCAGCTGGAGAAGACACAGAGGTGATTTGATCAATGCTGATCAATAGCTAAAGGGCCCCCTGGGAGGCAAGAAGACAGGACCAGATTCTTTTCAGTGATTCCCAGTGACAAGACAAGAGACAACATGCATAAAATGGATGTTCCTTCTGAGCAGGCAGAGAAAATTCTTTGGTGTGAGGGTGATAGACCCTGTCCCAGGCTTCCCAGAGAGGCTGTGGAGTCTCATTCTCTGGAGACACTCCAAACCCACCCAGACACTGCAATGCTGGGCCCCCTGCTCTGGATGACCCTGCTGGAGCAGGGGGGCTGGACCAGATGATCTCCAGAGGTCCCTTCCTACCCACACTGTTCTGTGATTCTGGGATATTTCCATTTGCCTTGAGAGCAGAACTGTTGGTGCCCCAGCCAGAGAAGCCAACATTAAGAAGCAGGGCTCAGAGGATGAGAGAAGGGAGAAAAGCTGTGCCAGCACCTACCTAGTTGAGAGGACACAGCCATGTGACCACTCTCAGTCAGGGAAGGAGGTGGGGGAGCAATCAGCAACCAGTACCTGGAGAGGACAAAGCCTCTGGGATGAGCACACCGCTCTCCTCCACAGCGCAAACACTAAAGCTTTGCTAATCATTAAAGGAAAGCTGCCATCACAAAGATAACATTTAAGGAGTGAAAACTGAGCTGCAAACACTGCCTGAGAGAAGCTGCTTTCTAGATGAGTGCCCAGCACAAGGCACATGAAGGAGCTGGCACCAGGAAAGCTCACCCAGAGAGAAGCCATAGACTTGACTCTCACCTGCTCTGGACATTTTGGGACAGGGGAGATGGAGGGAATCAGAAGCAGTTTCATCTCTGCTACTCACACACTCTTAGGCTCTCAAAAGCAGGGCCTGTTGTGGATTTCCCTCCAGCACTAGTTGGTCCACACTGGTGGATGCTCCCCACCCCACCACAGGCTGTCCCCTCTCCGGCACCACGCAGCCCCCCGCACACCTCTTGGAGGCTGCAGACACCAACTCACCTGCCTCGCGGTCAGCAGCCGACTGTCCCTGTGTGACGCTGGGCTTTCAATGCACCAAGCCCAGGGCAGGTCCCCCCCCTTGCCTCAGGTGAAAAAAGGCCAAAGTCCCTTCGGGGAGGTGCCACACCACGTGCCTGAGCCATTGGCTGCTCACACTTCCGAGGGGACAGGCTCGGTGGCACCGTGCCCACTTGGCCTGTGAGACAGTGGGGATGCTGAACCCAGCACAGGGTGTCCTTCTGACATCCCTCCCCAAGAGCCCTCAGCTCCTGCAGCTCCTTCTGTCCTCCTCTGCCTTGTGTGGCATCCCTCCCACTGTCTGCTCGGGGTGGGGGTCCCCTGGCACTTTCCTGTCTGCAGACAAAAATGTCAGAGCACGTTTGCAGTGGAAAGGGTTTGCTGGCACCCCTGCTCCCCTGGCTGCCTTCCACACTCCTTGCAAACTGGGCCCAGTCTGGGCAGCCTTGGCTTCTCTATGCCACAAAGCCTTGTGATAACAGAACATCTCCCTCAGGCCACACGGTGCAGGACAGTCACCAGGCTGAGGGCATTATGGAGGTGTTTGGCTGTGCAAACCCAGGCCACGGCCAGTACGTATGTAGCTGAATGCCCACAGAGGACCAGAATTCCTGATTCAGGAGCAAAGGCTCCTGAGCTCTCATTCCAGCTCTGTCGTTCACTTGCCCTTTACCTTGAGACAGGATTTCTAACCACAACTGGTGATCTGAGGAACACCCTGCTCCCATGACAACATTCCAGCCTAGGAAAAAAAAGCAAGCCAAGAACAAAAATATAGTTGGTTCAAAGCACTGATTATACATTTTCGTTGTTGCCTGGTTCTGTCTTTTATACATATATATATATATATATATATATATTGTTC
>JAOEGS010006133.1:70844-86962 GCA_025447755.1 Corythornis vintsioides | reverse complement strand
CAAAGAAATGTTGCTTAACTTAGATAAATAGATTCAAGCTTGATAAATTTAACTTGTAGAAGTAGGTTGATGCTTGAAAAAAAAAAAGATACGGATTTAATTT
This sequence comes from Corythornis vintsioides, assembly GCA_025447755.1. Lineage (NCBI taxonomy): Eukaryota > Metazoa > Chordata > Aves > Coraciiformes > Alcedinidae > Corythornis > Corythornis vintsioides. The sequence continues at coordinate 86,859 of JAOEGS010006133.1, read as the reverse complement.
GGATAAATCTATACAAAGAAATTAAATTTCTGTTGTATCCAAACTTGCCAGTTTCAGTGAATGGGAATTTTGCTTTTGGTTTTCCTCAAAACAAAGATTAAAGCTTAAAAAAAAAACCAAACCAGAAACTGAAGGTCCTGCTTTCATTAGAGAATAACAAATGAAAATCAAATGTGCAAAAAACTCTTTGCAAAACTTTTCAAATGCAAATTAAACTTCTAAATACATTTGAAACAATTCTTTTTATAATTATAATATTCTGTTTCATTCATAATCTCTGCACTTTAGGATCTTATTTCTGTCAGAGACCTCACCAACACAAAAATGTCAACCAACGAATGCAGCTTCTGCTCTGCCCTGATATCTTTGGAGGCTGTTCCATGAGAAACAGAGGACCCACAGCTTCCATTCACTTTTAGGTGTAATGTGAATTTGCTGTGGAAGGAAATGAAATAATTTCCAAAATGATTTTTCCCAAGTATCTTTTTTGCGTGTTTAGGGTTTGGATTCAGTGGCTCCAAATTAATTTGGATATGTTAACAGTGACTGGATCATATCCAAATATAACTTGATGGGAAAGCCATGAGTTTTCTTCCCTGAGGTTACACTGGGATCCCATCTGGTGATTGCTAATAAATGTGGATGTGTTCTGAAAAAAAAAAAAAAAAAAAAAAAGCTTGTATTGGATTCTAGTGTGAAATACTTGAGAGTTTTGGGGAAGCAGAGTTTGAAGTACCTTAAAATTTAACAAAAGGAATGTGTTGCTCACATGACATGAGACTGGTTATTTTATTTGTTGTTGTTCTCTAGTAATTGTTTTTGCAGTAGAATTGTGTTTGAGATCAGCAAAAATGTAGTATTCTGTAAAAGCACGAGTGAGGAAAAAAGCAAACCAAATTAGTAAGAGCAATTTTATATTTGATTGTAGCTACCAAGAGCTTACCCTAAAATAACAACTTGAATTATCAAGTGAGTGCCTGAACAGCTTTCCTCCTTAGTGGGATGAAATCTAAATCCCATTTATCTTTCCTCTGAGCCATCCAGAGCACTTAGGCAAGTCGTTTCATTTTTATATGCAGTGCTAGGGAGAAAATCTTAAGAGGAACAGAAACATATGTTTGTCTCAACGAAGAGGAAATGCTCATCCATTCTCAAAATCCTATAAATTCTTGGAAAATACAGCAGTACATTTAAAATAGTAAGGCTAATGGGTGTATTGCAGCACATGTTAGTTGTGAATGCCACAGCTATTAATTACATGCAGGGAAAGATCACATTTCTTTCTTAAAGAAAAAAAATCCCGTTGTTCAGATTTTTTGTTTGTTTGGTGATTTGTTTTGTTTTTTTCCTTGACATACCAATTATTAGCCAGGGCAAATTGCCCCTGGTTTTGATCAAAGGAGCAATTCATCTCACCCTGCAAGTCCTGCAGCCTTACAACTATCTGTTGTTGCAGGATGTGCCTCCTTGAGCTGCCGACCCCATCCAGGCATGAGGAAAGGGAGTGAGGGAAAACCTATAAAGCCCAAAATAAAACTGTGGATTCTTCTGGTTCTTGTCAGGTTCAGTTACAGTGGGATAGAAACAGCAGTAAATTTACTGAGGCTCTATCAGATCAAAACAGCTCCGTTATAAATATCATTCATATAAACCATGTGGGCGAGAGAGAAACTGTCAGAAGAAGGGAAGGGAAAATAGGTCTTCTGCACTTCAATAAATTATATGATGTTTTTTATAGATTATAACACCAAAAAAATTAAAACTTAACATATGTATGCCCCTACATGTGTGAATGTATGCATGCAATGTAATATTCACTTAAACATTCAGAAGTTATACATCCAAGTATTGTACTTTAATAAAATACAGAGATTTCAGTAACTAAAGATAAAATTAGAATACATTATAAGCCTAGAACAAGAGCTTTAAAGAACTGTTTCATGTTTTCCTCAGGAGTTGACTCAGTGACTCCAAGTGCTGCTGGTGGGATGAACGACAGACCCCCACTTGGCTTTGTAACTGGTGAGTAGCTCAGAGGGCTATGATGGTTCAAGGTGATGATGACCTTTGAAGGGGATGGGGAGGTACTGAACAAGTGGTGCCAAAGCCCTTGTTTACCTACACAGTTGATAGAAGGTTGTTTCCTAAGTCTCCCTGCTGTAATTGAAATTATCAGTAGGAATCTTAATGAGGTACAATTTTGCCAAGCTGTCTGCTCTTGATGGTGATGTCTTTGGCTTTTGTGCATTTTGAGAAGCTGTGACACTATTACTAGAGTACAATTAACAATTAATTTGCATTAAATTGCTAGAAGTTGCAGATGGGAACATACTTACCTCCTTTCTGACCTCAGCTAGATATAGAGCAGTGTCTTAGCTACCAGGGTTCATTAACCAGTGAGAGGTTAATATATATATATATGCAGTTTCAGTAAAGCATAAATGAGAGAGAACATGCTAGCAAAACCATTAACATTGCAATTGCTACAGCTATACAGTAAGAGCCTATACATTAAAGTGATGGGAGTGCACCAAACCTTTTAACGAAGGAATTAACTTTGTTACACAAGTTCATGAAAAGCAAAGCTTCATGCAGGTCATATGCCATTTGCCAAAATGAGCGAGTTCATTTTCTTCTTAAAAGTTGTTATACTTTTGGGCACACCTCTAACTTTGAGGGTTTAAAAAAAAATTAAAAATAAAATCAGGGTTTTGTGGTTTGTTTTTTTTTAGCAACTGTCTCTTTTCTTGCTTAGGGGAGACAGGGTCATTGAGTTGTACTGTCAATGCCATGCATTTGCTGGTTTCGGTCAGCTAAACACACAGATACTTGCTTAACTTCAAAGGGATAAGCCATAGGCTTCAGGATAAGGTTGGTACTTATCTGCTCAGGCTTGATTGCTCACTGCCTTACAGGTCAGTCCTTAACGACCATAGGGAGTAAAGCCAGTGACAGAGAAAAATGAGGTTCAATGTAAACCAGGAACACAGAAGAGGAAACATACAGAAATGGGAGCCCTAATTTCAAAACTTGGAAGCAAAAAGACCTACTATCTGTCTCCAGAGCTTTCCTCCATTCTCCTCTGTTGGGTTCTCATGCCTTTAATGGTATATCTGGTCATGTCCAGATTGGTGCCTATAATTGTGTCACTGGTCATGTCAAAACTACTGCAGATTAATAGTACATCCTTAAGCACAGCGAGGAAATCAGAGCAGCATTCATTTGCTCTAGCTTTAGGTTCATTACATTAGACACTTTAATCAGAGCTGGTTATCCTTAGCTGCCTTTTCAATCAGTGGAGGAAATAAGGGACAGCTCAAGGGGATATTTAATCTAGTTTCTGTTGACTACTTCTGCGTCTACTAATGTCTTGTCCTCTGCCTACTTCCCTCCACTAATTACAATGAAAGCCTCAGGTGAGTTACTCAAATTAGACCTTTAGCATAGAGATGCCCAATGTCTCTCTCCCAGAGTTTCCTCTTTCCTTCCCACAATCCCTTCCCAACCAGTAAAGCCCACAGCCTCATAGCTGAAGCCACAGGGTGACAGGACGGAAGGGCTTGACTCCTTGCAAGAAGAATTTGTGTCTTGCATTAACCTTGGAACTATTGCATTAATGGGGCTTCTCCTCTGGAAGTATCTGAAAAGACAGGATTGTTATGGTGTTTTGGGAGGAAGGATGTAAGTAGCAGCCAACCCTCTAGAGAGCTTCTCTATGGATTCCAGGTGAGCAGACATCTTCTGTTAGTCCTGGATGTGGCACTTCCAGAGGGGGACAAGATTCAGCATATATCTTGAAGTGGATGAGATTGACTTTAGACAGCTGCCTATTCAGCAACCTATTCTGACCCTTTTGCAGAGCCACTTAGTGCTCCCTGTTTATTGTGGAGACTCATTAGACATCGAAGCCTAAGGGTATCTGCTGAAGTTTGTGATCCTGAAGCTTAACATTGAGCAATTATATTTTTTGGAGTTTATGTCTTTTGTTGAGCATTGCTGTAAGGGCTCAAGTGAGTAACTTCTGCACTTGCAGGTGTGTAAAAAGTCTCAGAAGTTTGAGAAGAGGACAGTAGTATAGAGGAGGAGAATAATGGTGCTGGTATCTGAAGCTTCTGCTGATGCTAATGTGCTGCTAAAGAACACAAAAATCTCCCAAATCCTAAAGTTCTTGTGTTTTAAAACTGAAGGAAAAGTCTGGCAATACCTTTGATGGAGTCGCCATTCTGGTGACCTCCCTACTGTTAGGATGTCAGAAAAAAACTCCTCTCACCAGGAGTTATCCTTCCTGCTCTGCCATATGTTGGCTTGAAGGTGGCAGGATTATCAGTAGCACAGCCAGAAATAGTGGAGTGTCCATTTATCCAGGGGTGAATCTGAGTATGTGCATTGTCTATGGAAGGGATACTGAGTATTGCTGATATCTGAATGTACAGACCCACTTTGTAAGGTAAATTCCTTTGTCTCTTCTTGACTACAGATGATGAATGGTATTTTTCTATATGTTATTTTCTGTTGCAGCTGCCTTTCAGCCTTCTACTAAAGTTAAAATCTATAAGCTACTGCTATAAGTCACTAGGTGGAAGCATCTACCGTAATACTAGTAGCATAATTCCTTATTACAGAGGTAAGTTTTCAGTTCCTTTCTCATCTTTGGTTTCTGCATCACCTTACACAATGTCTTGTTATCAAATACTATGAACTGTGGTGCTATTGCTGTCTGCTTCTGCAAGGTACTTCAGCACAAGCCCAAGTCCATCTTAGTCCCTGACCCTGTAATGTTGGAGAATGTGCTTTATTTTATACAGTGACTAGTCCTTGCAGGTTTGGGACTTCATTTGGTGAGACATGCAATTATGTGTTTAAATTTTGCTTAGAGGAGCAAGTGCTTGAGTGGTTGAGCTGGGATTAACACAAGACTTTCTGTCTTGCAAAAAACCTGTACTAAAAACCCAGTATGATGCCTTCACAGGAGGGCTTTCTGAGTCCTTTCTGTACCAGTACCTCCCATTTTCTCTACACTGACTTCCCCTTTTCTCCACTCAGAATAATTGTTTGCCTTGGAGAAAAGCCAGGATGCCAATTCACTGTGAGCTGGGCAGCCTGGAGCACAGTATTGTTATGCTGGAAAACATTAATTTGAGCAATAGGTCTTTTGCAGCATTGCTCTGTTAACTAGGTGGCCACAATCCACATGCCCTTCTGTCTTCAGGACTTGGGTTCCCAATTCTTTTCCAAATCTATTCCGTTTGGAATGTTTATTGATGTTCTGGAACTGGCCAGGTCGAGGGTTAATGATGTTATTCATATGAGAAATGAAGATGGGTCATGCAGATAGGTGTTACATTCTGGCATGCTAGAGGCTAAGGCTGCAGGGTGATGATTTCTAGGTCTCTCCATGCCTGCTGAAAAGGCTTGCCTCCTCTGACTGCTCCCTGCTACCTCCTTCTGGCTGAAGAAATGACATAAGCATCTCCTAATCTACTTTAGGCAAGAGCAGCAGGGCTAACTCAACATAAACCGCCTAAGCTAACCTGGTAGATTTTGCCTGAAAGTGGATTAGCCAGAGCTGAAACCACCACTTTGCCAACAAGAGCTCCAGAGATGATAACCTCATGGAATGGGACTGTAAGCCACTTTGGGAAGTTTGTGGTATGGAGACCATTCTGCCCCAGCAGTGATTTACCCTGCCTGACTGTGGCAACTCCACAGCAGGAGGGCACACCAGACAGATTTTAATCCAGCTCTTCCTCCACCAGTGGGTTCTCCCCCAAATGCCAGTCTTTCTTGTGGGTGATCTGTGAATCGGAAAGCTCTGAGTTTGCTTTTCATACTGCAGACTACAACGCTGAGAAATAAACAAAAAAAGAAATCTGGTTTTTACTTGTTAACTGAGCAGTTTTGATTTGAAAATCACTGACAGACTTCAAACATGGGACCCCACAATGAAATGTTTACAGTGCCATTTCAGAGAGGGACTCCACTTTGAAATTAAGTGAAAGTATGTGGGAAGTTTGCAGAGCAGGGCATGTGTAAGGGTAGAAAATTAAAGCACGATGGAACCATCAGCATTCAGGGTTTAGGGAAAAAACTGGTATTCATATTCCTCATGTTTCTTCCCAATTGACAAGATGATCCCTTCCATTTGTGGTTATTGGGCTAGCTTTTGTCTTGATTTCCCTGTATTTTCAATTTGCCAGCCTTGGCTTTGTATTACTTTCCTTTATAAAGAATACTAGTGAACTGTGGGGCTCTGCACACTTTATTGTGATGTGAAAATGATCTCTTTATGTTTTTCTTCTGCATGTTTCTCTTGTGTGAACATGTGCAACGTGTTTCATGTGAATCAATGTGTTATTTAGCACTGACTCTAATTGTACTTCAGTTTGACAGAGAAATGCCTAACACTCTTGACACTCCTTTTTCCACTTCATTTTCTCTTGGAACAGCACACGCTGCCTTTCTTAACATAAGTGATTAAGGCTAACTTCTATAATTTGACACTCATAATGACTTTATTAATAGAATCTGTCTGATTTGTTTACTGCTGGCAAACCCCAAATATTCATCCGCAGAGGAAGCTATTCTGTTAGACCTGCCTTTATATATGCTATACTCATACCTTGTGTTTTATCTATATAAGGCTCATTTGCATCCCAGTTTAATGTTTGTTACAGAGAATAGAAAAAAACCCAATTGCAACACAGCTTGCTTTTCATTTTTAAAATGCAGAAGCTGCAGAAGTCAGTTGGAAAAACCCAGGTAACTCTATGGGACAGAAATACTCTGAAGCATGTGTAATCAGCCGTGGTAGTGCAGAAAACAGGATCATCAAGAGACACTTTGTGGAGGTAGCTGGCAGTAAATGAGATGTGAATCTCTTGTGCCTTTTGCTGTCAAACTTCTCTCTGCTTTTTGGGTTTGCATTTAAGAGGCAGTATACTGAGGAATAAATTCTTCCCTTGTGTAGTCACACCTGCAATATCTGTTTTGTATCCCAGGCTAGTGATTAACAGAGAGTGTCTTTCAAAACAGAGAATTGGTCAGGGAAGAGAGCACCAAAACTGAGACAGCTGGGGGTGCAAGGGATGCTCATTCATGTCTTGAGGATGTCTTGTAGGGGTTGGTGTAGAGACCACTCTAAGAGCATACATGGTCTTAGAGCCATGAAGCAAACTGAGGGAAATATTTAATGATAAATAGAGATCAGAGTGTAAAATAGGGCTCTGCCACACTGGTTGGAGCAGCTGGGGAACCAGAGTTGTTTGATGCATTTTATCAACCAGAACTGAGAAATAAGCTTAGGCTCAGACCTTACTCAAAACAGGGTTTTTTTGGTCTCATTTGACACCTCAAAAAAGAAAAAAGTAAAAAAGGGGTCACAGCTATTTTGAAATAATCTAACAAAAGAGCAAATAAGAGCATTGCACTTGAAGTTTTGCTCTTTCCTTCTCACAAACCTTCCTCTCCCCCTTGCCCATCACAGTAATCCCGCAGGGCTGTTTTGTTTGGGTTGCTTCTTTTGTTTGTACTGGAAAGTTCCCATTAGTTGTAGCTCAAAAATTGTGGCAGGAAAACTAGAAAGTGAAACAGGCAGATACTTAAGAAAAAATGAATGGCCTGTTTTGATTATTTTTCCTTTGATTTCAGAGGGAGCTGATGTTCTCTTTTTTTTCTTCCTGCTTGACCAAGAGCCAACACTCTTTGCTCAGGCTTTGTCCCCACTGTCCTTTGGGGATTCTCTGCTCTTTCTGGGCTTTTCTCTCTGCCTGCCTTTCCTTTTGCAATGATGCTCTTGAGGTTTGGAAGCATAAGGATGATGGTGAGAAGAAGTGGGAGGACAACTGGTGTGAGGCAGAAGGGCTGTGCCTCTGTGGTGGTCCAACTGGGTGGTCAGGGGGACAGGCATGGGACAGCAGCAGCTCCTTGTGCTGAGCCTGAGCTGCCACAGTGAAGTGGGGCTCCATGGCTCCCCAGAATCTTCTCCTGACTGTTTTCCCCTCCAGTCTCCTCCGTTTAGTGGCCTGGCCTCATGTTCCTCCTCAAATCTCCCTTTCTGGGGGGGTTTCTGTGATGCAGGGCTACCCACTCTTTGTCACCTTCACCAGGGAGCAAGAGGAGTGGAGAGGTCCCAGCTTCCAGCCATACTGTGTTTGCTGGGCTCTGCAACTCCAGGATGTTCAAGAAAGCACAACAAAAAAACAGGGCAGTGCTGAGCCACAGCATCTTTGATTCATGCTCAGTAACCACATGAGAGGATCCCAGGCTTATAAAACTAAACTGCTTCAACATGAAGAGAAATATTTATGAAGATGCTGCCAGCACAGCTGACCTGCTAGTCTTCTGCAAACAGACTGATTTCCTGGTGTCTCCTCCCTCCCACAACCTTCCTTTTGCTGCTGGGTTATTACATCTTTCTTTTGTCAGTGTGTGTTTTGTTGTGTCATTTCAGGGAGCAGAAAGGATGAGTCTTCCACTCACCACACCCTGGCAACCCCTCGATGTGCAGTGATCTCAGAACTCCTTTGCTGTATTTGACTGCTGAGTTTAGTGTCTTGCTAGCAGCTCCCATGACCTGCCTGCATTTCTAGAAACACCAAAGTCTACCTTCTTGTAAGTTGTGCTTTAGTTTTCTGGCCCATCATAGCCTGTGCCTGATCTCTCTGCTGTCCTGCTAGGGCATGCTGTAGTGGGCAGACTTCACCAGCTCTTCCCTACCCCACTCTTTCCTGGCCTTTAGGTATCAGAACACCATTATGGTCAGCTTTGCTTTTGTTTGACTCCCGTGGCTTTCATGATGCTTCAGAGAAGATGCCTCATTCTTGTTTGAGGCAACAATTACCTTGGCCATGGGTATAATGTAATTTTATATATGTATTTGGCAGATATGCTAGATCATGCAAAATATTCCCTAACTCTGCAGCTCCCAGTGTTTGTCTGATGCCCTCCAGGGAGCTCCCCTGACAGAAATAGAGAAAATATCCCCTGGTGACAAGGAAGCACTCTTCCAGCCTGGTTCCCATGACTGACTTGGGATCTCATGATGCAGTGGAGTTTCCCATAGCTGTTGATCACTGTATGTGCTGAGAAGTTCTCACTGTGCTGTGTGAGCTCCCCATCACACCTAGTGAGCACACTCATCCTGAGGTTCTTCTGGAGCATGGTTCTCTGTTTGGCTAGAAGGTCTCAGCATTTCTCCCCCAACCTTCAGTGTTGTTGTCTTTTCTTCCTGGCCATTCAGCCAGGTTCGTGCCCCTTCATGTCAATCCCTTCCTTGGCTACTTCATTGCACTTGAACTCTCACCTCCTTGCCCTTCAGAGTTTTGTAAAAGATCACATGTGGCTCTAGACATCCGAGCTTTAGGAAACAGAGACTTTGATTGATGCCTGCCCTGGGTTATCCTGTGGTTATTGAAAAAAAAAAAAAAAAAAAAAGCTCTGGGCTGTTTCAAGGAAGCAGAAATGTCAGGGCCCTGACCATCAGGTTTTCCTCCCAGCCTTCTCTGAAGTATTCAGACTTATCCATGAGGATGCTGAAGAAGCAGTGTTCATTACAGGAGAGTGCAAGTGCAGATACTCATATGCATATACACATGTTTATGTGTGTATATGAATTCCTTGTGCTAGGTCAGGTGTCAGTAGTGAGTACAGGGAAATGAACACATGGTGCTTGTATTTTTGGAAGCACCCAAAGCCCTACAGATCCTTTTGTCAATATGGTCACTAAGAGCTGAGGACTTTGTTGTTATTCTTTTGACAGATTATACCCTCTGACAGGGAGAGGTTTTGGTGAGTTGGTCCCGAGGGACATGAAGAGGACAGTTTTGGCTGGAGGCTGACAAAGCATTTGCCAATAATTGTTCTAAACCACAATAACAATATTAATAGGAAGTGGCTGGTAGTGCTCAACTCTAAGCAGCCTGAGGATGAAGCAAGGCTTAGGAATTACATAGGTAATATCAGTTGTGCAGGTTGATGTACAAGGACTATATCCCTTCATTTGGCAGTGAGAGAATGCAAATAGTATTCAGTGTCTTGGGAAAGGAAGCATTTGATGATGCTTTTTTAACAATGAATGCTGCAAGTATCCCACTAGTGACAGCCAGTCTGAGAGAGATCTGCTGAGACATGAAGCAGTTCAAAGGCAAGTGAGATGTGTGCAGCAATATCTGTTAAAGGGGTCTAATCTCCAAGCAATGCTTTCAGTTACAGTACAACAAAAGAGCAATCATAAAGAGCCACCAAAGGGAAGATGCATAATATTTGTGTTATGCAGCCTTCAAGATATTGTAATGACAACCCTAGAGCTTGCCCTGCAAAATGTCACCTTGCACGTTGCAGGCAATGCTGACTTCTCTCAACCCACCAGTAAAGTTCTGAATGATGTTACTGGGGCCAAGTTTCACCCCTTACCTTTATTCTTAGAACGCTGCTAATGGCAGTAACACATAGAACAAAAGTACAGGCTTTTTTTTTTTTTTTTTCAGAATAAAATTATGACCCTTTTGAGGTTGGCCCCAGAAGCCCAGAAAAATCGGTTTCCACGGCATTGTGTGGGGCTTCTGCACCGTGGAAGCCACACAGATCTTTTGCTGACTTGTGCCCCGAGAGATTAAGGTTTGGAATGTAAAATCGTTGACAGTAATATACATTGAACAATCAGTTTTTATTAGGAGGTTGAATGGTAGCGGTTAACAAATTAATCAGGGTACGTGGCTACAGCCATATGCCTTTACAGCTTATGGCATGGGTAGAACCCTTATTTTCTCCACTTAGTTAGTCTGTATGTTGTAAAAGGAATAAGTGATATACTCATCATTTTTCTCATTGTCCAAGATCCCAGCAACAAAACTGTAGGGAACTCCCATTACACATTTCGGCTCAAAAAGTATTCCTCTCTGCTCTCTTTAAAATGCACAGGTCTGGTGATCCAAGTTAAACATTACTGGAATTTCACCATAAGTCAAAAACAATATTAATTTTGAGCCCACATATTTTTCTTCTGGTAGGGTATAAAAGTTTAAAATAAGTACATGCTCCAGACAATCTGTAAATGGTAGAGAGCAAGGGATGGAAGGAGGAAAGGGAAACAAAACAACACACTCGTTTAGCAACAGAGCAGAAGCAATGTTGGGTGGTATGAACTTTTTTTGGTATGATAGCAGGAGGGAGATATTCCCCCCCCAATACCCCACAGGCTGAGTTGAAGGGAGATTCCCCCCCCAATATCCCACAGGCTGAGTTGAAGGGGACTGGAGGCATCACACTACTGAGCCAGTGGAAGATTTCTGTCCTGTCCTAATCCATAATCAGGGGTTACTCCTCAGTGGGAAGCACTGGGGATTGTTGCAGAATATTAGCATGGCATTTCTGAACTCCTGCATCCCTCCCTCCCTCCCTCCCTGGGCGGGAGACACCGTGCTGCTGTTTGTCTGAAGTCTCAGGACTGCCACAGCCATCTTTTTCAAATTAAAACGGCGATGTAAAGTTTTGTAAATGTTAGTTCTCCTAATTGACAGTGGCTTGTATAATTAAAATAAAATCACTAATACTTTCTCTTGTTTTCTTTTTTATCACTGAAGTTCATTTTTCAGTAACTCAGACAAGGTCTTCATTTTTATGAAGACCCATGCTGACCTCTAAATATCTGATTTTTTTCAGGGAGTGTTTATGCCCATCTGGTTTGAATTTAGCATTCTTATGAGTCATTTCACTTTGATAGGAACACTATGCTATAGAAAACTTCTTTTAATATTTTAAAATTTTAAATCAAACACTGCATAGTGCATTACCTAAGTCTCACTACAACTATGGCAACCAAGTGGGTTACTTTTCTTCATCGGACATTGTGTTTGCTCTCTTTGTGAAACGAATGCTACTTGTAGAAGAAAAGTCTACAACACACATGTGCTCAAGTGTTTTACCATCTTTTGCTGCCACATCCTTTCCCAGACTTAATAACAGCCCTTTTGGAAACAGCCTCAGCAGAGGAAGGATGAGTGATTCTATAGGAAGTAAGGATGTTCAGCACTTCCTTACATCTGACATTTAACCCAGGAAAAAGTGCTATATTTATTTTTCTATCAACACTGATTTTATTACTTCTTATGTTCTTACTACATGCATTTCCTGATGTTAAAGATATGGCAAACTTTTTTGGGCTCTTTCTTTTTTGTGCAAAGAAGCTTTTAAATAGGTATTTTAAGAAACTCTTAAGTGATATGCAAAAGAAAGGGAAGGAAAAAAGTCATAAGCAAGCCATTAAAAGTACCACCCTGTAGAGACCATTCCATTTAACATAAAACTGATTTTGCTGGTAGGTTTTGTTGAGTTATAACTGAATAATCTCTTAAAATAGAATGAGTCATTTCCAACTGAAAAATAAATGGAATATTTTAAAGTATTATTTGCTTGCATTAAGTGGAAATAATGTTCTAACAAGTTCAGACTTTCCTTCCTTTCTTGACTATTTAAATATATTTTAGCTCTTAAGAAAACACAAAATATTTTTTTTTTAAATGAGTTTTTTTTCTAAGACCACCAACTGTAAGAGAATTAGTTTCTGAGTAGGTATAAGTGAATTACTTCAAAGCAGATGAAAATTACAGTACCTGATATGAGAAAAATACAAGTTCTTTTTTCTATAAACACAAACTGTTTAAGCACTCATTTTAAGCAAACATTTAGTGATTTTAGAACTTACGTGTCTTTCCACATATGTACAAATTAGACTGACAACTAAGTCTTCTCCCAGTTTATAGCCCTATAATTTCCTTCTTCCAAGTGTCTGATTCTCCTCTCACTTCTATCAGGGTAAGTTGGGATTCAAGTATCAAAAAATGGGATTTAATCTTCAGATAATTTTTAGCACAAAATGCACAATGTGAGGATGAAGCTTCATGAGGATTCAAAGCTATTGTTTGAGGGTTTTATAATACTCATATGCTACGGTGTATTTTATGTTGACCAGGAGAGCAGAGCTGCTAACGTGCTTTAAGCAAGACCTATCCACTGCAACAAAGCAAGTTTTTCAGTGTCTGATTTATTTTGGTTGCATTTTAAGAATGATTTAAAAAAAGGACAGGCCTATTAACAGAGGTTTAAATGTCTCTTTTATCACTCATATCCAGCCTGGAGCATGAACTTTAGTAGTTCACAGTCACATTATCATGATGGAATAATGAAAATTGAAGGGACTTATTTTAAGTACTCTGCAGAGATGTAGGGTTGTTGAACTGATATCAGAATACCACACTACTCAAAAATACCTACCCTTCATCAGTCAGGCAGGTAAGTACTAAAGACACTTACCTTTTTCAGAGAAGATAATGAGAAACTTTATCCTTGTTAAGAAAGTGGGGGCCGTTATGTTATAGAATTATAACTTTGCCAATTTTCAGTAGTATTTTCTCAGATCACAGTACTTTGTTTATTTGCAAAGGCAAAAACCAAAATGCTTTCACTCATTTGCTCAGTATTTGTGTACTGTCGTGACTCTTCATTTTCACAGAACTAACAACAGATAGAAAGGTGTCACCACAGAAAATAATTTATTGTTGTCTTTTTATTTAATTTCCAGTGTATAAAGGTAGAAACAGGACATGTTTGCAGTTAAGGATCTGGAATGCTAAAGGGTGGGCTCAGTTCCTGATTATGCTATAGATATTTTCCCTTTCGTGGTGCATGCTTTTTGGGATACTGGTACACCCTGTGACAGGTCCAGGTCTGACCCCAAACCCCTTCTGTACTGATGCAATGCCATGCTCAGGTGCCATTCTCAGCAGGGCCTGGCACCCTGACCAGGTGGGCAGAGGATATGCTGTTAAATGTGGTTTAAACTGGCCAGAAGTTGTTTGTGGGGAGACTGACAGCAGATGGGCAGTGTGGTTTCATAAACCTAGTTTCCTAAGGAAACTGGGTTAAGAAAAGAGGATAATAGCACTTCCTGACCACATGAGGATGTTGTGAAAATAAGAACATTTCTAATGTTGAAGAGCTCAGGTGTTACTGGGATGGAGACAATGCAAATTTCTAGGCAACTAAATTAATTTTAGCATCCTTCCTTTCTTTTTGAAGTTGTGTACTACAAATGGCTCGTTATGGGCATATCTTTGGAGCCAGTGGCTGTGCTACTACACACCGTGTATCAACAGTGAAGGAGGTGAGTAGACATTCAGATTTTGTCTGCTGAAGTGCTAAACGTGTGTGTAGGAAAACACAAAAAACTTCTACTTATCTTTCCTTGAGAAGAGTGTGTTTAGAGTACAGCACTATTCCCTTTCTCCAGCAAGTGCATCAACTGAAAATAATCAAATATACAATATACATTTTCAATTGTAGTATATTTCTTTTCCTTGAATTTCAAAAAATTGTGCATGTGTAATAGTGGGAACAGCTTTGCAGTTGAAACAGAAGCAGATTTGAGCCTCAGATGTACACAGCAGGTTGCTCTTTCTGAACAGAAAGGTAAGCAGCAGTAAATCATTAAAGCTCAGGTTCATGAGGAGGCCAACCACTTCCAACAGAAGTCAGGAAGAATTTGGGAAGCTGTTCGAAGGCTGAGCCTCAAATCTGCTTCTCCTTCACCGCTTGGTGCCACAGGGGATGAGGCTCTTGGAAGTGCTTCTGTTTCCAAACCCCAGGCAGGGGTAGCTTGGCTCCTGTGCAAGGGGAAGGAGGTCTCTGAGAGGCCTGGGCTCACAGGGATCTGTCTTGGGCTGGAGGCTTGCTGGGACCTGTGGTGGAGGAGATATTACTCATTGTCAACTTGTGCCTGACAAAACAGGTCACTCACCAACCCAGCAACAGCCCCTTTAATGCCCAACAATAGCAGGATGAGGAGAGCAATGTACTGCCCTGTGCTGGCTGTCCTGGGGTTACCTGATGCATGTGAGATGGGGCTTATCCCCCCCCAGTCAGTTTTCCATGTAGTTTTCCCTCGCTGGGGCAACCCCTGTTGCTTAAGAAAAGCAGAAAACAGTGGCCATAAAGGAGTTGGTATCAGCTTTGTGTACCTCAGGATGGAGGAATCCAGGCATCTCCAGCATCTTTTGATACATCTTACCTAATGGATTCTCCACCTACAGAGGGGGTAGGAGCCTGGATAACTGCAGGCAGACAGGGAAACTGCATGTGAGTCTCCCACAGGCTGGATGAGCACTCCTGCCACTGCTTTACTGTATAAAGAAACATAACTGCCCCTGCCAGCTGGCTATTAAAGGCATAAAAAGCCAGGCTTGCTTTTGAAGGAGAGAGGTTAGCCTCCAAGCTCAGAGCAGAGGGAGGCGTAGCATGCACCTCTTAAACCTTCTTTCTTCTCAATGTGGGTTTTTCTGGAGCACCTCCAAAGACCACTAACTCCCCCTGCATGCTGGAGCTCAGCACCCAGGGAAAAGGTCTAGACTCCCATATCCATAACAGGCATCTCAAATTAGGTGGTGCAAGCCCTGGCACGCGGTGATCTGGCCCTGCAGTGTCTGTGTTTGTTTAAAGAGCTGTATGCTGAGCCAGATCAGTGCCTATTGCATTAGTCATAACAAGCTTTCAAGATTATAAATGGGGAAAGTGCTGAGTAACTCGTGATTCAGCCTTATTATGATTTCTAAGTACGTATTACTAATACACTCCCTGCTATTACACTGCTTCCCCTTCTATTTGACACCTACACTCATTCCTTGCACAAAGCCAGAGCTGAGAAAGCCCCACTTATTTTCAGTAGCTAATAGGAAATGTGAAGTTGGCTCCTTCTCCACTTGGCATTTCTATCATCCTCAAAAACTCCCTTGTTTTAAACTGTTTACTTTGTGCCGAGACATTTTCTTTAGAAAATAGTAGTGACAGAAACCAGCCAGTTTAAGGCAAAGCTGCAGGTTTTGCATCTGCTGTATGGAGCAATCAGTTTTGGGGGCTTTTTTTTTACTTTGTATTTACCATGATTTACACAGGATTTTAAAGGAAGAGTGAAAATTGAGCCATCAGGTGGTTTTTGTGGTAGCAGCTTGAATGCTTTATATATATA
>JAOEGS010006133.1:56238-70550 GCA_025447755.1 Corythornis vintsioides | reverse complement strand
TGTGGTAGCAGCTTGAATGCTTTATATATATATATTTATTTAAAAAAAAAAAAAAAAAAAAAGAAAAAAAAAAAAAAACTTTGTTTCTTTTGGCATTACCTTAGATGAAGCTAATGGTGGGTGGAGGCTTCCCAGGAAGGAAATGTATAGGGGTAAAAAATGAAATTGTGGTGGGCTGCCACCCTGCAGGGTTTTGTTGAAAACCCTGAATAATTATCTGAATGTTTTGTATTATGGAAGCTTGGGTCCTCTTCAGCCAGGGTTCTGCAGAGAAGCAGGGTGTTGCAGAAAAGCCTGTTTGTGCACCTTTCAGTTGGTGGGAAGAACACCATCTCATTTTCCCCCAGTGAAGGTAGACACTTACTGGCTGGAACTGGATTCGATCAACTTCCCTTACATTGAAACATTTATTATGCCAAGAAAAGCCTGTTTTGAAGAAAGAAAAGTTATTTCTGCAGGCCTGAAGTTCTTGGAGAGTCTGGGAGCAGTGATGCCAGGTTCAGAGAGGTTCCCAGCACCAGTCATATGCCTTTGTATATGTAGAGATACCTACACAGTGTGTTTAGTACCACCTTAAACACTTCAGGAAGGATTTTCCCAACTACAGTCTCCCTGGGAGCTGGGAGTAGATTCTTATCTCCATGGCAGAACAATGAGGTGTGTGGAGAGCACAGCCTGGGCTTAACTCTGGGCCACCCAAAAGGGGTAGGTGCTGCCTTTGGATGGAGATTAATTTCATGCCTTTGACCATGGTTTGCAATCAGAGGTGGGAAGTGCCATTAGCTCTGCTGAGTGTGGTCAGTGTTGTACCTCTCAAGGAGAACACAATCAGCTGAAAAAGACCTTTCCAAACAAAAGAAGACAGGAACAAAAATTACAATTGCAGAAGAAGAGCTAGGGGCAGTGATTCATTTAGAGGAAATCTACATAGCCCTTGATGCTCTGGTATGTAACTGCTGGTGAGCTGGGGTGGGAGCACATGGCACAGGTCAGGGGAAGCAAAGGGTGGCACCTGAACCACATGTGTCAGCAGGTACATCTGCATGATATCGTTTACTTCAACAACTTCAGTTTAGTCAGACTGAAATGGGAGCTGTTTCCTGTGAAAAATGACCACAAGAGCTTTCTATTTCATAGTTTTCATTTCACTTTCTTTCAGTGGTTGGATGTTTTCCAGTGTTTCCTGGTAGCTGCCATTATAATGTAGTTTCAAACAGGCTCGTGTGAGTCACCCTGCTGCCAAATTTAGAAATCAACCTGGAAATGCCCGGGCTCCTCTTCCTGCTCTTTCTTCCAGTTCCTTGGTCATTACACAGGCATCTTCCAGATTTTATCCTGTGGTCCTCACCATACCACCTGGTCTCTTTGTGGTGAAATCTACTCATCACAAAACATCTTGATCTCTGCAATGTTAAGCAGTCAAGCTTACATTAAATCCAGAGATATTTACGTAAGCACTTGCTGCCAAAAACAGTTTTACATATTTATACTTCCAGGTCTGGTTGGAAGTGCTGTTCATGGAAAAGGAATAAATTCACATTTAGGCATGCAAGGTTCACAATCAGGTTAAGGATATGGAAGGGAAAATAATGACAATGGTCTTCATCATTATACTCTGAAGAATGTTCTCTGCAATCATCATTAGTTGTGTATCAGACTATTTAAATTTTGTGTCTATAATGATGGATGAGATTATTTTCTGCATTACAGAAAACAATGATCAGAGAGCATCTTTGAAATTATCTGTGGTAATAAGGTAACCCTCCATGCACCTTCTTGTCCAGGAATGTGACCGGAGTAGCTGGACGTGCAGAGGACTGTAAGTCTTCAGGAGAACTGTGTCTGCAGCCTGCTTCATTCCCTCTTTGCTTTTTTGTAGGACATATCACAAGGCTCATGCTGTAAAGCCAGCTTCAGCTGGAAGCATTCTTTCTAGAGAAGCAATTTGTATGAGGTTTTGGCACCCTTATCTGCAAAATAATCAAAATTATAGACAATTTACAGACTGTGTACTCAGCTGGACATGCAGAGCTCATCCTGAAGATAAGCTGTATCCATCAAAGGGATTTGAGGCTCAGCCCTGCTAATTGTGCTGCTCTTTATCTCTCCACTTTATTTCCTCTAGCTTTTCTTCTATGTGGTAGAAATCATTGTGGCATTTTTTGGACTTGTGCAGGAGTCACAGATACATTTTTTTCCCCCCCTCTAGTGTTACACCTATAATGTAATATAAACTACAGTCTTGTTTGAATTACCATTGTGTTGCATTTGGATGCTGTTGTGTCTGGTGGTCAAAGCACTGGGAAAAGAAGCTCATAATCTGTGAAACACATGAACTACATTCCTGTGACATTTAGAAATACTTGGCAGAGAGCGAAAGTGTTGACTGAAAAGGAGCAAGGCTCTGTTACCTTCCCTTGTAGTTTGCCTTGTGTTATGGTGGCTAAAAATGTTGTTGCATAACAATTTTTAATTGTATTTCTTTTAGGTGAAGAGGCCAGTTCCTTTAGCATAATATTATTTTCTCGTGCAGAAAGAACATAATCATCACCACACACCACTGTTCATTTGCCACTATGTAACTGACAGCTCAAATGGAGAGCACCTCCTGAAACCCACTGCAGGTAAAGATGACAGATCCTTTACTAGAAAGACCTTGACTTGGCTCTCAGGTTTTGCTGCCTATTACAACATTTATCCTCTGGGAGATCAGTTTCTTGAATTGAAAAATGTGGCAATATAATAATCAGTAAGTCAGCTATAAGCATCTTTTTTCCTTGCTGAGGACAGAAAAGGAAACAAATCTTACATTGTATACTAAGCCCCACTAAGACAGTTTTAAATAGGTAAAGGAATAACCACTTGTATGCAGGAAAATGGCAGAAATTAATGCAGAGCTGAACACTAGTGAATACTCTGTCACCATGTCAGCCAGCCAAGTCTTGGTTAATTTATTTAGCCATAAGAGCTTCCTCCACATGGAGGGTAACAAAGGAACCCTCACACGTCTCCATGAATACTCCTACCAAACCCCAAGGGATGTGATGGGACACATACTCATGACTTGCCATAAACACAAAGTCTGATGGGTTGGAGTTGTTGTTGTGGCCATTTTGAGCAGGAAAGCCACCTGTTTCACATGGTACCCAGGGAAACCCCATGCCAAGTACTTTGTGATAGGGCTCTATAGAACATGTCAGATGTGAGCAGCTTTCAGCAGCTCACCCAGGAGCCAGCCTTTCCCCACTGTGCTACCCAAGGCTGCAGTAGCTGTGGGTAGCTCCTGGTAATTTCTAACCTAATAGTATCTGTGGACTCAGGGAACTGTAAGTTCATCCTTCCATATTCTCTTATTTCCAGCCCTCTACTTATAGGTGACACTAGTAATAGCTATATTAGCACATTAATTTATGATAGGTGTATGACAAGTATACTGTCTGTGTCCTTGGGAAAGGCAGAAGCAGAAAGCCTCAGCACCTTATTCCTAAGGGATACACACTTTGATATGGCTTTTCATGTTGCCACTTTCTTTAAAATGGCTAAACTTATTCCTCTATCACACAACAATTTGCTTTCAGTTCAGCTAGCAGGTAGCCATCAGCAATCCTCAGCTGGCAACACGGACCCTGTTTACCTCTGGACAACAGCCCTTGTGACCATGGTCCATACCATTGCCTGACAGATTTTATTATACAGGGTAAGGAAGAGGCTTGATCTGAAGGATGAGATGATGTCAGTTCAGGTGATGAGGTGTCTCTATACTGAACTGGTAGTGGGAGGGAAAGGGAAGGGATAGGGCTATGGACCTCTCACCTTTCCTCTTCTACTAGCTACACCAAATATTCATGTTTGGGTTATGTTTTCAAGCAAGCAAATAAAAAATACTTCTTTACAAACAAACAAACCAACCCAGCCTGTTACTAAGGATAACGAGGATAACTATCTCGATGTAAAAAAAAAGACTATTAATCTCACAGCCTGCATTATTGTACATATTCAATAGCACCTAAATTGCACTAAATATATAGAAGTTTAGATAGATGTTTATACTTGTGCAGTTGGTAAGATCTTTCTGTGGCAGGGCCATGCACTTCAGGGGCCAGCTCTGGTAACAGGGGTGTAACACCTATCACTGTCTTTAAGAGCATTTGTTTAAGAGCATTGGTGCAGAGCCCTGTTGTGCTCGGAGCTGCACAATTGTGCAGTGGTGTTGTCTTTGTAATGTTTCAGCTTGATCCAAAAAGAAAAAAAAAGGAAAAAAGGAGCCTGTGGGAGGAAGGTTTGTGTTGGCTGTAAACCAACCCATGCACAGTTTAATAACATACATCTATGTTCAGTGATTTCAGCTCTTATCTTTTAATTAGAAGCTATAGGACCCTAACCCAATTTTAAACAGCTTACAAGTGCAGATTTTATAGTCTTACCTTTTGTTTTCTTTGTACTGAGGTGAAGCAGTGAGAAAAAAAACCACTGTTAAGGAAAAAGCCCTTGCAGTAACTATTATTCCTCAACAGATTTTAAGTTGGTCTACCAGCTTTGAAGCTGCTGTTTCCAAGTTCCCCTTAATTAATTCTGGGAACAGAAGGATTTGACAAAAGTCTGTTTTGCCAGTTTGAGAAGCCCTATCCTTACGAGGTCTTCAATTACATTAATTAATTAGTCTTCTATCATTCAATTCACACAGCTGAATAGACCTAATTAAAAAATAAGTACATTTACAAGCTATCTTGTTACGGCAGCATTAAGCGTAATGAGTTCATTAAGCTCCACGTGAAGACATTATCAGGCTGAGGGCACAGGCTGCAGCCTGTCGGAGACACTCGCTGCTGAGGAAAGGAGGCTCTGCAGACAGAGATAGCCTATCTGCACCAAAAGCACTCACTTCAAAGATTATAGATACCACTGGAGGGCTTAATGAGGGTAGGTTTTAAAAATGTAAATAGGAGGAGATGGTGGTCACGAAAATTGCTTAACACTTGTAGTATTCTCTCTGCACTGTCTTGTGGAAGCAGTGGGGGGAAAAGCTGGTGAGTTGTGTCGCTCCCCCCTCTGTATCAAAGGGGTTTTCTGTTTGTAGATCAAGTCCTGTTAGTACAAGAGTGCCTGGTTGTGCTTAGTCATTAAAATGGTATCAGAAGCTTGAAATAGCTGCTGCATATCCCATTTATCCGAGCATCCTCCTTTTCTGGGATTAGTCCCCTCAATGCTCAACAACTGAAATAAATAACGGGTGGTTTGCAACACTGTTGCTCTGCTTTTTAAAATGGTGAGCTTTCAAAAAACAAAAGAAACCAACAAGCCCTCTTTTGGATCATGATAACATAAAAAGCTTTATGGCAATACTGAAAATGGGATTTATTTTATGATATGAAGGACCGATAATTGATTCTTTAAACGGTCACTACGTTTTTCACATGAGACATTAAAATGTTATGTGCTGAACTGGCAGACACAGGAAATTTTTAATATGCTGAAATAAAATGTGCTTAAATAACCCTCCACAATACTCTTGCATTCTTTGCTTTGCTTATATTGAGAACCAGCCGTCACTTTTAAGTTTTAATAAGTTTCATATGTTTTGTAGAGGAACTGTGTTTGGTTAATTCTAACCTTTAATTAGTAGCCTCTGGATTGGTGTATACCCCAGGCACGGGGATGTTATTAGTGTGAACTGAAAGCTATGTGTGTTACTCCATAACAGATCAAAACAAACCTTGTATGCTCTGACAGCATTAAACCCCACTGAGACCTGATGCAGGATATGGTTTTCCACTTGCAAAAGAAAATTGTAATTCACAAGCCTTTGCCAGATGTTGTCCCCTTGATACTTTAGCTTCATTACATACCTACGGAGTAGGTGGTCAACTAAGGTAAAGCCAAGTGTGCCCTGTTAGAGCATTTGCCAGACTAAATAATTTCTCCAGTTTCATATTGAGGTTTTCTTTTGTGTTTTTCTTTAAATTATAATTATTTAGCTAGTTTGCTTGGTTGTTGTTTTGTTGTGTGGGGTTGTTTGTTTTGTTGTTTGTGGTTTTTTTTTAATTAAACAACAAAAAATATTAAAAAGAGGTGCTGGAAAATGTTTAATATGAATAAGATCCTGTTGTTTACTGAGAGGAACACAGACCCGTGCTTATGATCTCTTATAGAAGGAAGACTTAGAGGCTTTAAAGAATATGCTGAAGATTTCTGCTGAACAGTGTCACTACAGAGCACACTGCGTGCTGAGTGCTGCAGCATCCTGAAAGTGTGAGACAACCAGAATGAAGAAGACAGGAGATCAAAGTGACAGGATCCTTTGAGAGTGGACTTCAGAAGGTATTTCTTGGTTAAAATTAGAGTTATTCTGGAACTAGACTTAAGTGTCCCCTAAATGAGAGAATAAAGTATATCTGTGGCTGCTCATCCCTGCCTTTTTATTAGTATGTAGGTAGCTGGCACAAACGTGTGCTACTCATCAGACTGGTACCAGATTTTAGCTGCTCAGCAAAAATAATCTTTGCAAAATGAAGACAGAGTTATTTATTTATTTTTGAGATGGGGAGGGAAGTTTTAGCTTTGCATGGAAAAGAGAAACTTGAAATGACTGCAAATGCATTTTATACAGCAACAAAAAATAATATTAATTTTAAGAAGAAATTACATTCTCCTTGGCTTCTGGGATAAATTTTTGACTCTGAATGCCATAGGGTACTTACAGCAAGACCACAGGAAGCCACAGAAATCTTATCATTAAATCTACCTTGGTGAAAATCAGCCATTCAGTGGTGTACTTCTGTAATCTATTTTTGACTGGGTCTGATATAAGTGTTGTGATTAAAGGGCAGGTCCTGCCAACAAGTCAGCAAGTGAAGTGCAAATGCTGGTGGTGCCCCAGAGCTGCCCTGCACAGTTTTCCTTTCAGGAATGACTGGAGGGAGCTGTGTCCATAGGCAGGGGTGCTCTCCTGCATGCACATGGGGTTGCTTTAGTGATTGCTTTGATGCTTACCCAGACAATTTCTCAAGTATTGCAGCAAGTACTGTGAAAAGCTCATGTAGCTTTAGTTCTATTGATGGGCTCCTCCATCAGGACAGTCAATAGCTGTCATGGAAGTGATTTAAATCTAGTCACACAGAGAGTCCTTACCATATTATTGGAGTGCAGAGAGTGAAGTGTTATTTCTTTGTCTGTGAATACCACACTGGTGACCCATTCCGAGCAATTGCCCTGTATCTGTCTTTTTGTATGTCCTGGATTTAGTGGACACTGGATTGTATATCCATGTAATTGAGGGAAAAAGTCTTATTTCTTGTTGACAGTAAGAGCAGAGTATTTTTTCTGAACGTGGCTCTTAGGAGTTTCCAGTGATAAATTTAGTATGTGAACAAAGCAACAAAATTTTCAGGTCAACCTGAGCTAAGCTTTGAGGTTTGAGAAGTTTGAAAAGCCAGGGTATTTTCTTTTTTCCCCTTGTTTCCCCTCTTTTATCTCCTCTTCCTTTTTAATAAACAGACCAACACAAATCTTCCAACAGCCTCTGCAATGTATCTCTTTCTCCACAGGTAAACACTGCAGGTCATTTCTTTCAAGCATGTTATCTTCCTGAGGTTAGACCTAGATTAACCTCTTCTTTAGACAGGAGACTTTCAACTCCTTGACAGAAATATGAGCAGCATTAAAAAACGGTTCTGGTCAAAGTTACAGATCAGTTGGAAGTTCACATCCAATTGCACAGAATTTCCTCTGGAGGAATGAATGGATGGATGGATGAATGAATGAATGAATGAATGAATGAATGAATGAGAGCCATTTTATTTGTCAATTATGTTGTTTGCCTCTGGAGGATAATAACCAAGCAAATTAATTAGTGAAAATAAGCCACAAACCCATCAAAACATTCAGGCAAAGCTTCACTCAAATTAACATGTTCAATGAAACAGAAACTTGGACTGGCAGCTTGGTGTTTTTACACTATTTGTTGATTCTACTGACAGCTTTAATCATTGCTGAGCTGACACTCTGGTGGTACAAATGAGTAAATAAAATGTCAGTTTTGCTTACGATTACATTGAACATAACTGTTCAACCTTGACAGCTCTATATTTGTGGACAACAGAATCACTTCTTTAGACTTCCCTGCAAGAATAACACAGCTAAAATCTGCACAGCTACCACATGCATGGCCTGTAACCAATAAGAGTTTTTTATTTGCAATTCTTTGACAAAAACTATTGGTGTCATATTTTTTTTCCCCCTAGTCAGAATGGTAGAGCAGCTGCCATGTACAGCTCCAGATCTTGGAGCAAAAGCTTCACCTCAATGAAACCAATGGGAGTCTTGCTATCAGCTCCTGTGGGCTCAGCACCGGCTCTACACTTGGTTCTAAGGATTATGTGAAACTCTGGGTTTTTCTGTGAAAAAAATCCTGTGTCAAAGGGGTTCTTTGTTTGAGGCATAACCTGAGTTGTCTGTCAAATGCGGGCCTCAATCCAGCAAAGCACTTAAGCACATGTGTAGCGTTGTTGAAACCAACGGGACTACCGCTCACATGCTCAAAGTCACGCGTGTGTTTAAGTGCTTTGCCAGCCTGAAGTCTTGCAGAAGTCCTTTATATCATGTTGATTTCAAAGCACATTTCATTATTACATCACCATGCTATTCTTGGCAGGGAATGAATTAATAAATGAGACAAGGAGAGGTCCGGCAGGAGCTGCTGGGGGAGTGGGACACTGCATTCCTTTCAAAACAAGGCAGTGGCAATAAGTTTTCAGGAGACATGAATCAGCCACATAGGTAGTTATAAATAACGTGGAGCAGCCAGGCTGGGTGACATACATGTGTATTGCAAGAACATATTGATACTGGGTACTTTGTGTTTTTAATTTTCCCACAGACTTGGCACCCACCCTCCATCCAAGGCCAACTGGAGTCTGGTTGGTGGGAGAAGGCACTCGCTCCTTCTGTCCACATGGGATTCTGCTGTTGTTTCATGAGCTGGGATTGTACAGCTGGAGAGCAGCACTTATTTATGCCGCACTGTAGACATGCAAGTGCTCTACAGATACATTAAAACCTACAGATACATTAAAACCAAGCTTGTTTCCCTTAGGATGCAGTGGTAAGCATAGGGTTCTGTGGAGAGATGTGGTTACTCTCAAAGCACATGAGCTGAGCTCTCCCAGAGAGATGCTCTTAGATCTTGTGGTCATATCTGTGTTACTATTTAAGTGCTGAGGTTAAAGCTCTTTCATATGCACAGTCCTGTTCAGGTAAACCCATTTTGGGAAAGCCAGGAAGCTGCCACCATGACATGGCCATGCTACTTCTTACTTCTGCTTGGGTAGGGATGGTGACAAAAGCCACTTTGGTTTCTCACCTTGTCATGGTCACAGGAGTGGCTAACTAGAAAAGAAAGAGCACTTTGGGGAATAGGATAGGAACAAAGACAGCAGGTGTAGAGATGACAAGGATGAAAAAGAGGAGGAAGAAGATAGCAAACAATTGTTACATGAAAGCAATGTCCTGAGAATAGCTGAAGGTCCATTACGGGACCTCTCAGCAGGGTACTACTAAAGTGAAGATGAGAAGGGGGAATGAGCCACACTCAGCTGATGGAAAGAAATCTAGGGTTGGAGATTCAGCACTGCAAATGACCCATCCTATTGTTATCTGGGAAAGGCATCAGTGCCCATTCCACTTTGCTAGGATTGAGTTAAATACAAATTGTATCGACCACATGAATGGGAAGGAACACAGAAGCTATGGAGCTTTCAAAGTTATCATCACACACAATAGAACGTAGATAAACAGCACTAGTACTTACTCCCTCTGAAATTTCTTTTAAGGAGGCCACTGTGCTACATTACTGACAAGCAGCTGGAATAAAAAGCTTCCAGTGATGTGGAGGCCAGTGGGAAGTGGGGCCACGTTCCTGTCAGAGCCTCAGCTACATATGAATTTTCTGTTGAAATCCACAAAAACTTGGTAAGAAAGACAATGGATTTATTTATCATTTCATCTTGGAATTCTAGTAGTTTTGCCCTATTTTTCATTTTCTTGCACTCTTTTTGTTTGCTTATTACTAATAGATTATTTTAATGCCATTCAAGACCAGAATGCAACAGATCACATAGTTAAACTCAAACAAAGTAAAACCCAGTACAGTTTTCCAGTCTGAAAAGGGGCATGATTTAGATTATTTCCTTGAACTGGGACCCAACATCCCCTTTGATGAAAGTTACAGGAAAACTCTCAGCAGCAGCTTAAACACACACTGGTGAGCTCACAACAGAGAACCAGCACTCACAGACATGCTGGAGGTTGTTTTGCATCCCATAATGCCAGCAGCATGCAGCATTGCTGTTATCATGGAGGCTTTTCATGGGAAGCCTTATTTGGAGGTTGGCTATGATCATCTTTTCTGATAGATTCAGTGCTCAGGGATGGGACTTGATATGAAATAAGGCCCTAATTCAAAGCCCTCTATAACCAATGGTAAAATTCCTGTGATTTCTCTGGGATTTGGATCCATTTCTCTACCTGTCACTGCTCATACAGGAAGAATGTTATTTTTGCTGTGGTACTGGCATTAGTATAGTCATAGTCAGAGCTATCATTTGATCAAGCTTGTCGCAATACATTTGCTAGCAAGCAACTTCTTCGAAGGATTTAAATCTGCTAAACCATCTGGGAAAGCAAAGATAATGCAAGACGTAATTTTAATGTATGTAAATGTAATGCAAAATGTAATTTTAATCAATGTCAGAAGTGAGGCACTTCTTACAATCTGATTTGAATCTGCGATTCTTACAAATACTCTACTACAGCTTTTACATTTCTCATTTTAGGACAGCTACTTCCCAGTGCTTCTTCTTTTCAAAACACTTCAGGAAGGAGACAAGAAAAAGAAGAGCTTGTGATAATTCACTGCAGGGTATGCGTTGTGTTCCTGATGCCTGCCATGTTTGGCTTGTCTCTAAGCAGTTCTACATCTGTGGCTGTGCTGGGCAAGTTGTTTCTCCAGCCTGGCCCCTGAAGCTCATCCCTGACCTCCTGCAGAGGGGAACTCTAACAAACAGGTACCTGTTTTTTATGTTTGGTTGGGTTCTTTTTCTTAACTTGTCAGATCTCATTTTGAGCAATGTCATGTTGCTGTCCTGGCTAGTGTGTTGTTTTTTTCATTTCCTAAAATTCTCCTTCTCTGAAGACCCATCTGGATTTGTTCCTGTGTGGGCTTCCCTGGGTGATGCTGCTCTGGCAGGGGGGTTGGAATCAATGATCCCCAGAGGTCCCTTCCAACCCTGAACATTCTATGATTCTATGATTTATTTTGTCTGGAGCAGCTTTGAGAGCACTCCACAAGCAGGAGCTACCATCTGCAAATGATGCAGACCTTAGGCCAGTGTTGTCATCCTTTGCCACCCCAATGAGCTCCTTAGCCATGGGTTGCCTGCACAGGGTGTTATCCAAGCTGGAGCTCTCTGACAAATCCAATTCCAGCTCCTATAGTTTCAGGTAGGGCTGCATTGCTGACTAGTCAGGCTGAACCTGTGGTGTCTCACCAGGCAAAAATCAAAGATGTGGATGAACTGCACCTTTTAAGAATTACTGAGATATATAATGTGGGCCACCCAGAGAAGAATTAGATGTGAAATAAAATCCTCATAGGGGTTTTAACTCTCTCCATGAGTTGAGACAAGTGTTCCTATTCCAGAAGGGTGACTGGGCTTCAAGGGTAGAGGAAGGAAGCTTTCATTTAGATAGGGGATTTCAGTGCACGGGTAGGCTGTGGGTAAAATTGACAGCACCTCCCAGAAAGAATTTGGTTGCTAGACAGAGGTAGAAATCAGGGAGGGCAGAGGTCTTACATGGGGGGCAGGGAAGGAAACTCCTGCAGCCTGCAAGGTGCACTGGGGCAGGGAGCAGGGGAGCACCTGGTCACTATTTACTGCTTTCCTGCTCTCTTCTGCCCTTTGCTCCGTTTGGCTGCAAGTGGTGATGGTGTTTATCGCTTTTCAGAGATGGCATTTCTGCTGCATGACATTTATTTATTTTGGGTGTAGGAGGGGCTGACCCACTAATTTTCCTAACGGACCGAAGGAGTAGAAAGTCAAGTTTCAAGCTATTGCTGTGACTTAAGAAACATGCAAGGCTTTTGCCTCTGGACATAATCAAGTCAACGTGTTCAGTATTGGTTTATGCTTAAAAAGCAAAGTAAAAGCAGATGAAGTGTGTTTATAGACTCATCAGCCAATGAATGGATGAAAGGGAGAAAGAAATTAATGGGAAAATGTCAGCCGGGATAGAGGAGGAACTCACTGTGAAGTTCATGTCGAGACCAACAATTTGGAGTTAATTCCAAAGATCATTGTATCTTGATTTACAGTAGAAGAAAAATTCACATTTTATCAACTCTGAATTTAAAAATAAACCAGTAAAAATAACCTAGTGTGAAACAGATACTTTTGCCAGGCCACCTCAGGCTGGGAAAGGCTAAGGGGCACTTAGATCTAGCCACTTGCAAATGTGTGGCTTTGATTTGAAGATAAAAATCTTAAATTAAAAGGCAACATAGAAAACAATGTTACAACAAGGAAGCCTAGGCTCCTTTATATTCCCTAGCTTTAGATAAACCTGGGTATGACTCTGAGAGTGATGAAGAGGAAAGAAAAGTGGAGGAGTAAAATATGGCTTCTCTCCGTCTTTGTGTTTTCTGCTCTGCTGAAATTGCTGCTTGTTGTGTAGGCAAAAGTCTCATATTTAGAAGCTATTTTTGACAACATGAAATACAAGGACAAGGAAAAAGAAGCAACAGCCTTGTTAATTGAAATGTGAGGGCAGGCTAGTAACGCAAGATACGATCACTGAACCATCCCTCTTTTAAAAGGGATTTAGGGAGTTGAGGAGAAGACTTTACATTTCATAAAAATCTCATTGTCTGATCTAGTCCAGTATTTAAGAGAAAGGGATATGAGGAAAGCAGCATAATGAAACACAGCCCAAGGAGGCCAGACTAGAACAAAGGACTTGCTGTTGATTTCATGTCAAGCTTTGCCACGGTTTGACTGTGTGATCTGGAGCAAGACTTTACATCCATGCTGCCATCAAAGGTGTGATTGCAGCTCATATAATCATGCCCTCCAGCTCTCTTTGCATCAGTGTAGCCATCTGTACCAGAGCCATCACACACTCTTACCTCTTTTAAGGGCTGTAGCAACAACTGACGTAATCCCAGTTTGCAAAAGCTTTTGTGGTCTTCTGATGAAAAGCATGGAAATGCAAGACACTGTAATGTCTCTGCTCATTGAGCCTGCTGATAATGACATGTGTCTTGATGCTGGAGGAATCCTTTAATAAGAGAAAATCCATTGCTCACTTTCTTCTGGCTGCAAAACTGTTGCTGTGAATTGACGCAGGGTTGAAAATGTAAGCCAGAGCACGGAGCTGAGCAATAATCCACATATATATGTTCTTGGCAGTGCCTTGATGCACATCATGACCATGATCTGATTAATGAATGTATATTATTTGATGGTCTCATCCGGTGCTGATTTAAAAAAAGAACAAATTGGAATATTTGTGCTCAAAAGGCAACTAGGGGGAGATGACTCAAAACCAAACCCTTCCCTGAAGTCTGGTAGATCTCAGGGCTAGAAGCAGCCCCTTGAAATGGCTTTAAAAGAGCCTGAGTGGAGTTTGCACACTGGTGTTCCTAATACAATTCATGTTCCAGAAAAGTAGTAACAGAGAACACAGGCACAATGGAGGCTCAGTGCACAAAGCTTGTAATGTATAATTTGCAAGGAATATTTCTTTAAAAATGTAGGGCAGGAGTATCACTTATCATTCCCACATGGAACAAGTGGTGAAAAGGTTGTGGAAATAATTTTTATTGTTATCATATGTTTTCTCTAAATGTTGCTATAGGAGTAAACCTTTCTTGGTATAACTTACAATATGCTATTGTTTGACATCCACTTACGTTTGAATAGCTTACCCTTGTAGCATCCTCCTTTTCCTTTGTTGATTAAGTCTGAGATAAATATACCAATGTTTTCATGAAGACTTAAAAACTATTCAGTCTCCTGCTGGGTGACTGAGTATTAGAAGAATGTCAGGAGCGACCTTAGTGGAATAACCCACTCAGACAGTTGCTCTTCAGACTAAGGGATCCAGATTCAATGCTCTGATCTAGTTTCCTTCAATTCCTGTGTCCTAGGGTGGTGTAGCCAGCTCCTCTAGCTGACTATATGACTCTTGCTGCTACTCAACTCCATCAAGGAGGAATTTGCATTCTGAAGCAGGCCTACAGGATTTGGGGATGAGTAAAA